>SAYR01029704.1:867009-878344 GCA_004382745.1 Argopecten irradians irradians
CTTGATGATAATTGCATTAATTATTTCCTTTCATGATAGTTACTAGAGTGGACTTATAATCTTCCTTTGTGATATTTGGACTTATTATCGCTCTCCCTTGATGATTTTTGGACTTATCATCTCCCTTGATGATGTTTATTGTAGTCGACTAATTATCTCCCTTGATGATATTTGAAATAATTATTGATGATAATTGGTTTTATTATCTCCCTTGATGATAATTGGTTTGATTATCCTCCTTGATGATATTTGGACTAATTATCTCCCTTGATGATATTTGGACTTATTATCTCCCTTGGTGATAATTGGTTTTATTATCTCCCGTAATGATATTTGGTTTTATTATCCTTGATGGGAGTAACTGGACTAATTATCTCCCTTGATGATAATTGGACTAATTATATCCCTTGATGATAATTGGTTTTATTATCTCATTTCATGATATGAATGAGTGACACATCCTGTGTAGCCAGGAACAATAAAACAGTTGTAATGTTTATTGTTTCAGTGGTTTAGTGGTGTATACAGTTTTAATATTTTCATTTAAAATTTTTATCTTTTTTAGACAATCCTCATCAGATGATGAGCAATTAAAATCCATTTCATTCGTCATTCTTATCTTGCATCTGTCTATTATCTATTCTTGTTCATTATGGGGTCTTTCTCAAAAGTTCCCCTATATATATATTAACTGACCCTAGTTATGCATATTGCATATTGGTATTGATTTGTCAACAAGATGGTTGACAGGCAGCCATCTTTGATTTTGATACAATGTAGCTGATAGCTGAAGTTTGTATGACGGAACAACGTGGCTTGTCATCATTATGACATAATCTTGTATACTGATTACAATTGTCACTTAAAACATAACTTCCAGTCGGATAGCCAGTCCCTCATATATTTATTAGTTGTTAATACCGTATTCAACCTTATAAGCGCCACCATCCCTATAAGTACCCCCCGGCTAGTGAATGAAAATCAGACTGAAATTATGAAAACCATATAAGTTTCTTAATTTAATTTCTTTTGCGAATTGATTTATGACTAAGTTTGTGCCATAATTCTATGAAAGGCTAAGCCCAAATTTTGTTCAATTAGCACCTTGTTATTTTTTTTTTATTTATTTATTTTAATTTTTTAAGCGTTCTGGGCGCTTATGGGGTCAAATACGGTACTAACAACGTTACACTCCACAGTTCACACATATCCATACTGGTACTCTATGCTATATAGTGTCCTATATACTGACGCCATTTCTGCAAATGTTGGAGAAACAACCATCCATCAATAGTTTTAAATCTAAATTTAGTTGTAAGACATTTGACCTCTGACCTCCAGATATGATATTGTTGCCAAATCATCACTTGTGGAAAGATTATCTACATGAAGTTCCGAGTTCCAAAAGATTTTTCCCAAAGACAAATTCTCCACTTCAAGCTATCAGACAAAATTTTTAATAGAATCCAACATGGGTGTGTTAAGGCGACTTATAGAATTTTTAATCCCCTTGGAGTTGAGACTACAGTTAATATAAGTACCCCTGCTATTATACAGTTGGTAGTAGACTAAAGGTTACATCCTTGTGCACACGGAGTTCACAAGATTTAGACTACAGGTAGACACGGAGTGCACGAGGTTTAGACTACAGGTAGACACGGAGTGCACAAGATTAGACTACAGGTAGACACGGAGTGCACAAGATTTAGACTACAGGTAGATAAGGAGTGCACCACGTGTGAACACGGTGTCCACTACAGGTAGACATCGTGCCCAGGTACATTCAGACCTGGACAGACAAGGTGATGTCATGTGTTACAGCTCGGGTACAAAATGGTCCCTATATGTCGTAGTGGAGCACTGCCTCAAAAAATCACTTGGCTTAATTTTCTATACTTTTTTATGGGTTTCCAATTATTTCATGCGTATACATGCATTTATGTATTATTTTTGTCCAAAACAAACATAACGACCATTCTTATAATATCTACTGTACCGTTCAAAAGACGTCAAGTTCACAATTTGTAGACTTGTATATTTTTCTTTCGGAAATTCCTGAAGACAGTTCAGGCAAAAAAAAAACTGACCAATCACAGGCCTGTAATGACTTCATTTGAAGATTACAGTTTTATAACAATTGTTCAATCTTTTGATGTACATCATAGGACCAAATTACCTGTCTTATTTGTGGTCGCCCACAAAACTTCAGTTTTGCTATAAGCTATTCCAGGCGTGAATATAACGAGTGATAGTAACCCCTTGAGTATCGAGGATGACATTGTCAGACAAACAAATTTCGATCCATGTCCGATCATTTCACGACATATATATACATAAAGGCCTTTGATGTGAATTTTCAGAATGTTTCGTCATTAGGATTTCAAGATTATATCACAAGAGAATTTTCTGTCGCTGTAATTTTTTTGTCATGGTATAAAATACAAAGACGTCGAATAGTTGTCCAAATACGAGTTTATTAAATTACTTCTCTATGAGTCTGAAGGCGATTTCCAGAGTGTCCGAAAATCGACCCGTCGAGACCGATCTCTAGATCATAACTTATTACAAAATATGAGACATGGAATTAAATCTACAATTGATACAATGGATGACACCTGGCATGTATGTATCTGACTCTATTATGGCTGGTCGGTACTCGGACAGGTGAGATAATTAGATCAACTATTGTCCGAGTCGTACGTGTCATGGTACTATTAAGACCAGTTTGGATAATTAACTTCTAAGGGTAGATCAGTTATAAAAACCACAATGAATAAATTGCAATTAGCCTATGTCATATTTGGAGTAATTAACTGAATTAGACTTGAATAAATACATATTCAAAAAGTAGCTTTAAATTATATTATGTCATAAGACGAAAATAAAATTACGAAAGTTTGTGGTAATCAAATTAAATAATAATTGAATTAAAATAATAACTAATGTCCACAAAATATGTAATGTAGCACTTTTATCATATAATTTATTATGATAATTATCTCTAGAAACCAAATTGTAAATGGACAGACGCATGGTACGAAGATGGAAAATTCCTCAGATTTATTATACAATCACACAATTAATTGAAATTAAATGAACGACTTTCTGGTTTTTGATGTTTCAAAATGTCTATTGTTATCATAATGTATTGTCAATGCTTAATGTCCATCAGTTTACAAGTCTTTGTTATCATAACTAATTATATATTGTAGGCTACACATATGTCTACACATATGTGTCTCAGTATAACACAGAATGGTAACTTGTCCCCATGCTACATATATGTGTCTCAGTATAACACAGACTGTCCCCAGTTTAGTAGAGAGACTTCCGTTATCGTAACTTGTCCCCATGCTACATATATGTGTCTCAGTGTAACACAGAATGTCCCCCCAGTTTAGTAGAGAGACCTCCGTTATCATAACTTGTCCCCATGCTACATATATGTGTCTCAGTGTAACACAGACTGTCCCCCAGTTTAGTAGAGAGACCTCCGTTATCATAACTTGTCCCCGTGCTACATATATGTGTCTCAGTGTAACACAGAATGTCCCCCAGTTTAGTAGAGAGACCCCCGTTATCGTAACTTGTCCCCATGCTACATATATGTGTCTCAGTGTAACACAGAATGTCCCCCAGTTTAGTAGAGAAACCTCCGTTATCGTAACTTGTCCCCATACTACATATATGTGTCTCAGTGTAACACAGAATGTCCCCCAGTTTAGTAGAGAAACCTCCGTTATCGTAGCTGTCCCCATGCTACATATATGTGTCTCAGTATAACACAGGATGTCCCCCAGTTTAGTAGAGAGACCTCCGTTAACGTAACTTGTCCCCATACTACATATATGTGTCTCAGTGTAACACAGAATGTCCCCCAGTTTAGTAGACAAACCTCCGTTATCGTAACTTGTCCCCATACTACATATATGTGTCTCAGTGTAACACAGAATGTCCCCCAGTTTAGCAGAGAGACCTCCGTTATCGTAACTTGTCCCCATACTACATATATGTGTCTCAGTGTAACACAGGATGTCCCCCAGTTTAGTAGAGAGACCTCCGTTATCGTAACTTGTCCCCGTGCTACATGTGTCACAGTGTAGTTATGTAAGACAGAATTTCCATTTCAGTTCAATAGAGTTGAAAATACGAAGGTAATCACCACCTTCTTCAGAGACATCACTGTTAGATACCACAAACTTGTCGCCATGAACAGCTATTGCCAATGGCTTCTGTATTCCATGTGCTGATGTCAGCAGTTCCCTGACCCGTGTGCCGTCCCCAGACATCTGAACGACATTGTTTGAATCCATACCACACAAATAAATGTTTCCCTCACTATCTACATCTATTCCCCTGGAACCTTTCAAGACGCCAGCCTTCATCACATCCGTGTGACGTTTGTCGGCCGACAGTCTGGACACTGCCACTTGTCCCTGAGATTTGTTATAAACACTGACGAGTATGTCGCCCGTCACTGTATCCCGGACCAGGTACCAGCAGGTAGTGTTATATTGGTGTAACAGGTCGATGGCTCCGTCCTGTGTAAGACTGTACACTCCTCCTCCATATTCACTCACTACAAACCTCCCGTCTGTATGTGTGATACCATATAACTCTTTCTTTGAGTTGATGACAGATAACAGAGATAGTCTGGAATCCTCCACTTTTACGATACGTACACCTACCCTATAGCCAGTGACTGCCACTGTATTGTTGTCCACCAAACATACATCCCGTGGATAACCAGGAACGGTCAACTGATCCAGGTACTGACCCTCATCTGTAAACAGCTTCAGTTTACTGTTATTGTAGTCACTTACTACCATGGTGCCATCAGGAAGGTACATAACTCCACAAACACAACATTTACTCTGATCTTCTGGAATCTTTATGTTGAACTTCTTTATCTCCTTCACCTGACATTCTAACAGTGACACGGGACGAAAACCAGGGTCAACAGGAAACCGTCGAGGCTTTTTCTCGATAACAATCTTCCCCAACATGGCAACACCTTCAGCTCTAGACTTAGGAAGCTGGTGCTGAATACTGACTGAAGTAGAGGAATCTCTCATGTCTTTGATCAGATCCTGACATGACTCGATCTCGGCCTGTCCTCTCTGATACATCATTATGGCCTCCGTGGGGTTATTTTCCTCCACAGCTTTGACGGAGGACTTCATGGTACTAAGCATACCCTTCATCAGACGATCACATTGCCGTAACGATACCTCCATCTTCTCCTTCTCCTCTTTATACTTTGTAACCAATTCATCCGTGACGGCTTTCTGACATTCATCTAGCTCTTCATCAATCCTCTTGCGTAGATCCGTGATACTCTTCAGAGCCATTTCTTGCTTTTGTACCAAAGTTTGAATCCGTTCATCAAAGTCCGTCACTAACGACTTCAGGACATCTGCACCCTTCTTCAGCTTCTCTTTCATGTCTTCTAGTTGTTTCCCACTTTTTACCTTCTCTAAATATTCCTTTGCTTTAATGGTAATTTCACATTGCTTGTGGAATTTGATCATACATTCATGACATCCAAGGCATTTGTGTTTCTCACAATACCAAAGCATTTTTTCTTCATGTTGATGACATTTCGGGACCGATTCTTCCTCTTTTGACCGCCTGATATCATACTCACTGATATCTAAGATATCACAGTCGTTGTGTAGGATGTCATGATGTTGTTCCTTACAGTTCTCACAAAAATGAACGTTCATCATCTTGCACCAGAACTTAGCTGGATTCGTCATGGTACCTTTGGTCTGGCAGGGTTTGCAGTATGGTGATTCAGTCGAACGTTCTTTAAGCTGGATAAGGTCCTGGATCATGACATTGGTCGGGAACTGCTCCGCCCACTTCTCCTTAGCCTCTGTTTGATTGACAGGTGAGGTCGTCCTCCGACAGATCGGACATGGAAATGATTTGTCCGACACCCTTTTCTCGGAGATTTCCTTGGTGATATAGGTCCCCAGACATTCCTGACAGAAGCTGTGAAGACAGGGTAAGGACTTGGGTTGTCGGAGTGTTTCAAGGCAGATTGGACATTCGAGTAAGTGTGAATGTAGTTCTGGAGGTCGTCCTCCTTCGGCCATTGTGAGGGTCAGTAGTGGTCAAGTTATACCTGAAAATAAATCATCAATAAGACAAGGGCGTTCTAAATTTAAATTGGCAGCCCAATATAAATCTCAATAATTTTACAACGTGGCTATATTACTGCTTTTCCGTATTTGCATATTACAGAGTTACCTCCCTTGGGGTAAGTATCAATTTTGACGTCTTTTTTTCAATCATGTCGTTTTTCAGGTTAGACTCACGCACACATAACGCCATAATCATTACCTACCCGCATGGGCATATACAGTGTAGTTCTGTAATATGCAAATACAGAATAACATGCTAGTGAAAAAAATCCTCTTGACGTGTGTATATTTCACACATCCTGAATGATGCACTTTGTAACTACAAACATATTAAAGTATATCATACGCAATATAACATTGACCCAATAGCAACAGAATTTTAATCCGTCTTTGCCAGGTAGTATGGTAAGAGGTGTAATGGACTGGGTCAATCATCGTTGACCAGGTAACTAATTATACGTCGGTATATCATCTGGCTAGTGTTCGGAGGTCCCGAGTTCGAACCCCGGTCTGACCGCTACATTTTCTCCTCCTGTTACAGATATGTTATTCTCGGTACTCCAGGAGTTCCGATCACTTACGATCTCTACACCGTGGACTATCTCATAGTAAAACTTAAGGCAACTCAGGGGAACAAATCTGAACCAATAACAGGCCTGCAGAAATATTCTTTGAAGACTAAAGGGAGAGCGATGCCCAACATCAAAGCCACCCAGTCACAGTTCTGTTGCCTCCAGTTTTACGATGAGATACTCCTGGGGTGTAGAGATCGTATGTGATCGAAACCCCTGGAGTATCGAGGATGGCGGTGGATATAACGTCAGTGACAGTAACCCCTAGAGCATCGAGGATGGGGATATGTGAACGTGTGTGTCTTCTGAACAAAAGCTTTGAAAATGTGGCGGAATCGGACTGGGTCGATCATTGGTGATCATGTCGCTCTGTCAGTGGAGCGGCTAGTATTCGGAGGTCTCGGGTTCGAACCCCAATCTGGTCGCTACATATTCTCCTCTCCTGTTACAGAGACCCCATATCCAACAATGTTTAGGCAAGAACGCAAATGACGATCACTTATCAATTATTGGTTTCGAGATGATGCAGTTTCATGTTTTTATCACAAAACCCACAATTCTACATACGTATATATCTATGCACCATATTCTACCACACTAAATGTATAGAGGGAAGAGTATTATATTTAGATAATATAATATACCTGTACGTTGTAAAAAATCTAGGGAAATAACAGTAACGTTAAAACTACGAAATAAAGATATATCTAATATATCTACTTTTGGTTTGTACTAGCCTTTTAGAGTAAATGTCACACCGATTTTAAAATGTCAAACCGATATCTACTTTGGGTTTGTACTAGCCCATCAGAGTACTGTCACACCGATATTATAATGTCAAACCGATATCTACTTTCGGTTTGTACTAGCCCTATCAGAGTACTGTCACACCGATATTATAATGTCAAACCGATATCTACTTTCGGTTTGTACTAGCCCATCAGAGTACTGTCACACCGATATTATAATGTCAAACCAATATCTACTTTCGGTTTGTACTAGCCCATCAGAGTACTGTAACACCGATATTATAATGTCAAACCGATATCTACTTTCGGTTTGTACTAGCCCATCAGAGTACTGTCACACCGATATTATAATGTCAAACCGATATCTACTTTCGGTTTGTACTAGCCCATCAGAATACTGTCACACCGATATTATAATGTCAAACCGATATCTACTTTCGGTTTGTACTAGTATATCAGAGTACTGTCACACCGATAGTATAATGTCAAACCGATATCTATTTTCGGTTTGTACTAGTCTATCAGAGTACTGTCACACCGATATAATAATGTCAAATCGATATCTACTTTCGGTTTGTACAAGCCCATCAGAGTACTGTCACGCCAATATTATAATGTCAAACCGATATCTACTTTTGGTTTGTACTAGTCTATTAGAGAACTGTCACACCGATATTAGAATGTCAAATCGATATCTACTTTCGGTTTGTACAAGCCCATCAGAGTACTGTCACGCCAATATTATAATGTCAAACCGATATCTACTTTTGGTTTGTACTAGTCTATCAGAGAACTGTCACACCGATATTAGAATGTCAAACCGATATCTACTTTCGGTTTGTACTAGCCCATCAGAGTACTGTCACGCAGACATTATAATGTCAAACCGATATCTACTTTCGGTTTGAACTAGCCCATCAGAGTACTGTCACACCGATATTATAATGTCAGACCGATATCTACTTTCGGTTTGTACTAGTCTATCAAAGTACTGTCACACCGATATTATAATGTCAGACCGATTTCTACTTTCGGTTTGTACTAGTCTATCAGAGTACTGTCACGCCAATATTATAATGTCAAACCGATATCTACTTTCGGTTTGTACTAGTCTATCAGAGTACTGTAACACCTATATTATAATGTCAAACCGATATCTACTTTCGGTTTGTACTAGTCTATCAGAGTACTGTCATACCGATATTATAATGTCAAACCGATATCTACTTTCGGTTTGTACCAGCCTATCAGAGTACTGTCACACCGATATTAAAATGTCAAACCGATATCTACTTTCGGTTTGTACTAGTCTATCAGAGTACTGTCATACCGATATTATAATGTCAAACAGATATCTACTTTCGGTTTGTACTAGCCTATCAGAGTACTGTCACACCGATATTATAATATCAAACCGATATCTACTTTCGGTTTGTACTAGTCTATCAAAGTACTGTCACGCCGATATTATAATGTCAAACAAAAGATTGACCTGCTGTTCAGTTCTTATGTTAGTTTTATGTCTACATTATCACTACATCATATGTACATTTAACCACATAAATTTAAACTCGTGTACTCACCACACAGACCGCAGGTTTTCTTTGATTAACCTTCGAGGGGGAGGTCTGCCCTAAACTTTGTCCTGCTCGCACTTATATATGTACGTGGAAAATGGATACCCCGGTAGATAATACCCTAGCTAGATAGCTAGATAATACATGTAGCAGTCTGCTCGATTCGCATTGAAAACACAGGTATATAATTTTATCACATAATCACATAATGACCTGGGGCGATTTTCATTGGCTGGAAATTCACTGTGACGTCAATTAGAAACAATAAAATGACGTCAGGAAAAATGACGTGACTTCAAGATTACGAGGACTGTGGGACAAAATGGCGGCCTCTGCTGGATTTTCGGAATACATTTTGACGTGAAGTCTTTGTTATGTAGGTATTTGAAGTTATGTGATAAAAAGTATCTTTAATTTGTGTTCATTTCATATGAGATTTTATGAAACTTGTCAAATAATTATGGACCAACCACGTACGTACAGTGTATAGTACAATGTAGAGTATGATTTTTACCGATTTTTTTATCTAGACCCCTAGTACGTTTAAAATTGTATATGGACACTCTGGTGGGTCAATAATTATATAAACTGTAACTAATTCTCAGATTCCTGTGTACCCGTGGCTGGCGGAGGCACGGTGCGCGATCAATATCAACATGAAATTTGTTCAAACTATTTCTCCATTCACAATCATCAGTAATGATTCATTATCAATTCAGCAATTATTCAAGAAGTTGTAGCTGACAAAATATTTGGTTTTTGTATCGGTCGAATCTAAATTTGATTTGAATGGAGCCTTGGAAATGACAAAATTGGCATTGAAAATCCTTGAAAAACCGTGAAATTAAAAAAAAAAAATTCTCTACGCACTCATCTTTGATTTTGATACAATGTAGCAGATAGTTGAGGTTTGTATGACGAAACAACGTGGTATGTGGTAATTATGACGAAATCTTGTAAACTGATTACAACTGTCACTTAAAACATAACTTTGATAGCCTGTTCTTCCTATATTTATTAGGTGTAATCCAAATGCTCCATATTTAGAAATACCGTATTCAACCATATAAGTGCTCCCCATCCCTCTAAGTGCGCCAATCCCTATAAGCGCTCCAATCCCTTTAACCTCTCCCATCCCTATAAGTACCCCCATCCCTATAAGTCCCCCAATCCCTCTAAGTGCCCCATCCCTATAAACGCTCCAATCCCTATACGCTCCTCATCCCTATAAGTACCCCCATCCCTAGAAGCGCCCCCAATCTCTATAAGTACTCCCATCCCCTACAAGGGCCCTCACCCCTATAAGTGCCCCCTCTCTATAAGTACCCCCATCCCTATTAGCAACCCCTCTGTCCCTATAAGGACCCCCATCACTACAAGGGGCACCACTTCTAAAAGTGTCCCCCATCCCTCTAAGTGGCCCTCATCCCTATAAACGCTCTAATCCCTATAAGTGTCCCCATCCCTATAAGCGCCCCATCTCTATAAGTGGCCCCATCCCTCTAAGTGGCCCTCATCCCTATAAGCGCCCCATCCCTATAAACGCTCCAATCCCTATAAGTGTCCCCATCCCTATAAGCGCCCTATCCCTATAAGTGGCCACCATCCCTCTAAGTGGCCCCCATCCTTCTAAGTGCCCCCATCCCTATAAACGTTCCAATCTCTATAAGCTCCCCATCCCTATAAGCTCTCCCATCCCTATAAGTACCCCCATCCATATAAGTGCCCCCATCCGTATAAGTACCCCAATTCCTTTAAGTGCCCCTCTCTATTAGTACCCCCATCCCTATAGGCAACCCCTCCGTCCCTATAAGGACCCCCATCCCTACAAGGGCCCCACCCCTATAAGTGTCCCCCATCCCTATAAGTACCCCATCCCTATAAGTAAACCCTCCGTCCCTTTAAGTGCACCCCATCATTATAAGCGCCCCATCCCTATAAGTGGCCCCATCCCTCTAAGTGCGCCAATCCCTATAAGCGCTCCAATGACTTTAAGCTCTCCCACCCCTATAAGTACCCCTATTCCTATAAGTGCCCCCATCCCTAGAAGCGCCACATTCCTATAAATGGCCCCCATCCCTCTTAGTGCCCCATCCCTATAAACGCTCCAATCCCTATAAGCTCCCACATCCCTAAAAGCTCCCCATCGCTATAAGCGAACCCCCGTCCATTTAAGTGCCCCCATCCCTATAAGTGCCCCAACCCTATAAGTGCCCCCATCCCTATTAACGCTCCAATCACTTAAGCTCCCACATCCCTAAAAGCTCCCCATCCTTATAAGTGCCCCC
>SAYR01029704.1:878369-893727 GCA_004382745.1 Argopecten irradians irradians
ATCCCTATAAGTGCTCCCCCATCCCTATAAGTGCCCCCATCCATTTAAGTGCCCCCCCTATGAGTGCCCCCATCCATTTAATGCCCCTATCCCTATGAGTGCCCCCATCCATTTAAGTGCCCCCATCCATTTAAGTGCCCCCATCCATTTAAGTGCCCCATCCATTTAATTGCCCCCATCCTATAAGGCCCCCATCCCTATAAGTGCCCCCATCCATTTAAGTGCCCCATCCACTATAACGCCCTGCGCACTTATTGGGTCAAATATAGTGTCCTATACTGTCATTATCTCTGTATTTATGTCAGAGAAAACAACCAATCATCAATAAGTTTTTAATCTAAATTCATTGTAAGACAATTGACCTCTGACTCCAGATATGATATTATTGCCCAAATCATCACTTGTAGTAAGATTATCTACAAGGAGTTCCGAGTTCGACCATCCAAAAGATTTTCCCACAGACAAATTCTCCATTTTAAGCTATCAGACAAATTTTTTAATAGAATCCAACATGGTGTTGTTTAAAAGAGACTTACAGAATTGTTCACCCCCTTGGGTTCAGACAGGAGAATATCAACCGAGAGGTAAATTCAAGTTGTCAAACAGGAGTTGAGAACTAGAACGAATATATACGTACACGGCCCTCTATACCTTTCTGCCAGGTACAAAATGGTGCCTATGTGTCGTAGTGGAGCAGTGCCTTATTTTCTATTACTTTTTAATGGATTTCCAATTATTCATGCGATACATGCATTTATGTATCATTTCTGTGCAAACGAAACATAACGACCATTCTTATAATATCTACTGTTACCGTTCAAAAGACGTCAAGTTCACAATTTGCAGACTTGTACATTTTTCTTTTCGACAATACCTGCATGAAAACAGTTCAGCAAAAAAAAACTGACCAATCACAGGCCTGTAATGACTTCATTGAAAATTACATCGACAGCAGCGCCCAACTTTATAACAGTTGTTCAATTCTTTTGATGTACATTACATCGACAGCAGCGCCCCAACTTTTATAACAGTTGTTCAATTCTTTTGAGGTACATTACATCGACAGCAGCGCCCTAACTTTATAACCAGTTTGTTCAATTCTTTTGATGTACATCATAGGACCAAAATACCTGTCTTATCTGTTGGTCGCCACAAAAGCCTTCAGTTTTGCTATAAAGTATTCCAGGCGTGGATATAACGAAGTGATAGTAACCCCTTGAGTTTAGAGGATGACATTGTTCAGGACAAACAAATTTCAATCCATGTCCGATCATTTCACGAAATATATGCTAACAAATATATAGTACATAAAGGCCTTTGATGTTGAATGTTTCTGAACGTTTCGTCATCTGGATTTCAAGATTATCTCCAAGAAACCAAATTTGTACATGGACAGACTGATGGTATATTCCTCAGACTTATTATATAATGTCACACAACTGAATTAAAACACTAAAGAACGTTCTTTCTTGGTTTTTGATGTTTTCAAAATGTCTATTGTTATCACATTGTATTGTCAATGCTTAATTTCCATCAGGTTAGAAGACTTTGTTATAACTAATTTATATATATATGCAGGCTACATATATGTGTCTCATTTGATCTCTCTCTTTCCCCCCATCCCTATAAGCGCCCCCATCCCTATAAGTGCCCCCATCCATTTAAGTGCCCCCATCCCTATAAGCGCCCTGCGCACTTATTGGGTCAAATATAGTGTCCTATACTGTCATTATCTCTGTATTTATGTCAGAGAAACAACCAATCATCAATAGTTTTAAATCTAAATTCATTTGTAAGACAATTGACCTCTGACCTCCAGATATGATATTATTGCCAAATCATCACTTGTAGTAAGATTATCTACAAGGAGTTCCGAGTTCGACCATCCAAAAGATTTTTCCCACAGACAAATTCTCCATTTTAAGCTATCAGACAATTTTTTTAATAGAATCCAACATGGGTGTGTTAAAGAGACTTACAGAATTGTTCACCCCCTTGGGGTTCAGACAGGAGAATATCAACCGAGAGGTAAGATTCAAGTTGTCAAACAGGAGTTGAGACTAGAACGAATATATACGTACCCGGCCTACTATACCTTTCTGCCAGGTACAAAATGGTGCCTATGTGTCGTAGTGGAGCAGTGCCTTAATTTTCTATACTTTTTAATGGATTTCCAATTATTTCATGCGTATACATGCATTTATGTATCATTTCTGTGCAAACGAAACATAACGACCATTCTTATAATATCTACTGTACCGTTCAAAAGACGTCAAGTTCACAATTTGCAGACTTGTACATTTTTCTTTCGACAATACCTGCATGAAAACAGTTCAGGCAAAAAAACTGACCAATCACAGGCCTGTAATGACTTCATTTGAAAATTACATCGACAGCAGCGCCCAACTTTTATAACAGTTGTTCAATTCTTTTGATGTACATTACATCGACAGCAGCGCCCAACTTTTATAACAGTTGTTCAATTCTTTTGAGGTACATTACATCGACAGCAGCGCCTAACTTTTATAACAGTTGTTCAATTCTTTTGATGTACATCATAGGACCAAAATACCTGTCTTATCTGTGGTCGCCCACAAAGCCTTCAGTTTTGCTATAAAGTATTCCAGGCGTGGATATAACGAGTGATAGTAACCCCTTGAGTTTAGAGGATGACATTGTCAGACAAACAAATTTCAATCCATGTCCGATCATTTCACGAAATATGCTAACAAATATATATACATAAAGGCCTTTGATGTGAATGTTCTGAACGTTTCGTCATCTGGATTTCAAGATTATCTCCAGAAACCAAATTGTACATGGACAGACTGATGGTATATTCCTCAGACTTATTATATAATGTCACACAACTGAATTAAAACTAAATGAACGTCTTTCTGGTTTTTGATGTTTCAAAATGTCTATTGTTATCACATTGTATTGTCAATGCTTAATTTCCATCAGGTTAGAAGACTTTGTTATAACTAATTATATATATATTGCAGGCTACATATATGTGTCTCATTGTAACACAGAATTTCTTCAGTTTAGTAGAGAAACCTCCGTTATCGTAACTTGTCCCCATGCTACATATATGTGTCACAGTGTAACACAGAATGTCCCCCAGTTTAGTAGAGATACCTCCGTTATCGTAACTTGTCCCTATGCTACATATATGTGTCTCAGTGTAACACAGAATGTCCCATAGTTTAGTAGAGAAACCTCCGTTATCGTAACTTGTCCCCATACTACACATATGTGTCTCAGTGTAACACAGAATGTCCCCCAGTTTAGTAGAGAAACCTCCGTTATCGTAACTTGTCCCCGTGCTACATATATGTGTCTCAGTGTAACACAGAATGTCCCATAGTTTAGTAGAGAGACCTCCGTTATCGTAACTTGTCCCCATGCTACATGTGTCATAGCTGTAGTTTTGTAAGACAGACTTTCCTTCAGTTCAATAGAGTTGAAAGATACGAATGTAATCACGACCATCATGAGAAGCATTACTGTTATGATAATTAGATACCACAAACTTGTCGCCATGAAAAGCTATTGCAAATGGCTTCTGTATTCCGTGTGCTGATGTCAGAAGTTCCCTGACCCGTGTGCCGTCCCCAGACATCTGAACGACATTGTTTGAATCCATACCACACACATAAATGTTTCCCTCTCTGTCTACTTCTATCCCCCTGGAATTTTTCACGATGCCAGCCTTCATCACATCCGTGTGACGTTTGTCGGCCGACAGTCTGGACACTGCCACTTGTCCCTGAGATTTGTTATAAACACTGACGAGTATGTCGCCCGTCAATGTATCCCGGACCAGGTTCCAGCATGTAGTGTTATATTGGTGTAACAGGTCAATGGCTCCGTCCTGTGTTATACTGTATACTCCTCCAGTTGTATACTCACTCACTACAAACCTCCCGTCTGTATGTGTGATACCACACAAACTTTTCTCTGTGTTGATGACAGATAACACAGATAGTTTTGAATCCTACACTTTTACGACACGTACACCTACCCTATAGCCAGTGACTGCCACTGTATTGTTGTCCACCAAACATACATCATGTGGATTACCAGGAACGGTCAACTGATCCAGGTACTGCCCCTCAACTGTAAACAACTTCAGTTTCTTGTTATTGTAGTCACTCACTACCATGGTTCCATCAGGAAGGTACAAAACTCCACAAACCAAACAGTTACTCTGATCTTCTGGAATCTTTATACTGAACTTCTTTATCTCCCTCACCTGACAGTCTAACAGTGACACTGGACGAAAACCAGGATCAACAGGAAATCGTCGAGGCTTTTCTCGATAACAATCTTCCCCAACATTGCAACATCTTCAGTTCTAGACTTAGGAACCTGGTGCTGAATACTCACTGAAGTAGAGGAATCTCTCATGTCTTTGATCAGATCCTGACACGACTCGATCTCGGCCTGTCCTCTCTGATACATCATTATGGCCTCCGTGGGGTTGTTTTCCTCCACAGCTTTGACGGAGGACTTCATGGTACCAAGCATACCCTTCATCAGACGATCACATTGCCGTAACGATACCTCCATCTTCTCCTTCTCCTCTTTATACTTTGTAACCAATTCATCCGTGACGGCTTTCTGACATTCATCTAGCTCTTCATCAATCCTCTTGCGTAGATCCGTGATACTCTTCAGAGCCATTTCTTGATTTTGTACCAAGGTTTGAATCCGTTCATCAAAGTCCGTCACTAACGACTTCAGGACATCTGACCCCTTCTTCAGCTTCTCTTTCATGTCTTCTAGTTGTTTCCCACTTTTTACCTTCTCTAAATATTCCTTTGCTTTAATGGTAATTTCACATTGCTTGTGGAATTTGATCATACATACAGAACATCCAAGACATTTGTGTTTCTCACAATACCAAAGCATTTTTTCTTCATGTTGATGACATTTCGGGACCGATTCTTCCTCTTTTGACCGCCTGATATCATACTCACTGATATCAAGGATATCACAGTTATTGTGTAGGATATCATTACAGTTCTCGCAAAAATGAACGTTCATCACCTTGCACCAGAACTTAGCTGGATTCGTCATGGTACATTTGCTCTGACAGGGTTTGCAGTATGGTAATTCAGATGAACGCTCTTTAAGCTGGATAAGGTCCTGGATCATGACATTAGTCGGGAACTGCTCCGCCCACTTCTCCTTAGCCTCTGTTTGATTGACAGGTGAGGTCGTCCTCCGACAGATCGGGCATGGAAATGATGTGTCCGACACCCTTTTCTCGGAGATTTCCTTGGTGATATAGGTCCCCAGACATTCCTGACAGAAGCTGTGAAGGCAGGGTAAGGACTTGGGTTGTCGTTGTCTATCAAGGCAGATTGGACATTCAAGTAAGTGTGAATGTAGTTCTGGAGGTCGTCCTCCTTCGGCCATTGTGAGGGTCAGTAGTGGTCAAGTTATACCTGAAAATAAATCATCGTTATAAGACAATGACGTGCTGTGTTTTAATTGACAGCGTAATATAAATCTCAACAATTTTACAACATGGCTATATTACTGCTTTTCCGTTTTTTGCATATTACAGAGTTACCTTTCTTCGGGGTGTGTATCAATTATGACGTCATTTTTTCAATCATGTCGTTTTTCAGGTTAGACTCACGCACACATAACGCCATAATCATTACCTACCCGCATGGGCATATACAGTGTAGTTCTTTTATATGCAAATACAGCATAACATGGTACTGGTATTGACGTGTTTATATTTCACACATAATGCAATTTGTAATTGCGATATTCCTTACTTTTGCTGTTACTACAAACATAATAAGTATATCATACCCAACATAACATTGACCCAATAGCAACAGAATTTTAATCTGTCTTTGCCAGGTAGTATGGTAAGACGTGTAACGGATCAGGTAACTAATTATAAGTCGGTATATCATCTGGCTAGTGTTCGGAGGCCCCGAGTTCGAACCCCGGTCTGACCGCTACATTTTCTCCTCCTGTTACAAAATTGGCGAATTTATTTAGCAGGGGATATGTTATTCTCGGTACTCCAGGAGTTCCGATCACTTACGATCTCTACACCCTGGACTATCTCATAGTAAACTTAAGGCAGCTCAGGGGAACAAATCTTAACCAATCACAGGCCTGCAGAAATTTGTTTTGAAGACTAAAGAGAGAGCGATGCCCAACATCAAAGCCACCGAGTCACAGCTCTGTTGCCTCCAGTTTTACTATGAGATACTCCTGGAGTGTAGAGATCGTATGTGATCGAAACCCCTGGAGTATCAAGGATGGCGGTGGATATAACGTCAGTGACAGTAACCCCTGGAGCAACGAGGCTGGGGATATGTGAATGTTTGAGTTGTTGTGTCTTCTGAACAAAAGCTTTGAAAATGTGGCGGAATTGGACCTGGTCGATCATTCGTTCAGTTAGTAGAGCCTGCTAGTGTTAGGAGATCTCGGGTTCGAACCCCAATCTGGTCGCTATATATTCTCCTCTCCTGTTACAGAGGCCCCATATCCAACAAGGTTTAGGCAAGAACGCAGATGACGATATAAATCCTTGGTTTCGTGATGATGCAGTTTCATGTTTTTATTACAAAACCAACAATTCTACATACGTATATATCTATGCACCAAATTTCACCACACTACATGTATAGAGGGAAGAGTATTATATTTAGATAATATTATATACCTGTGAACAATGTAAGGAAATCAAATAACTGGAACTAGAGTACTGTCACACCGATGTTAATGTCAAACAAATACCCTACTTTCGGTTTGTACTAGCCCTATCAGAGTACTGTCACACCGATATTATAATGTCAAATCGATATCTACTTTCGGTTTGTACTAGCCTATCAGAGTACTGTCACACCGATATTATAATGTCAAACAAATACCCTACTTTCGGTTTGTACTGGCCCTATCAGAGTAAATGTCACACCGTATTATAATGTCAAACCGATATCTACTTTCGGTTTGTACTAGCCTATCAGAGTACTGTCACACCGATATTATAATGTCAAATCGATATCTACTTTCGGTTTGTACTAGCCCATCAGAGTACTGTCACGCCGATATTTTAATGTTAAACCGATATCTACTTTCGGTTTGTACTAGCCCATCAGAGTACTGTCACACCTATATTATAATGTCAAACTGCTATCTACTTTCGGTTTGTACTAGTCTATCAGAGTACTGTCACACCGATATTATAATGTCAAACCGATATCTACTTTCGGTTTGTACTAGTCTATCAGAGTACTGTCACGCCAATATTATAATGTCAAACCGATATCTACTTTCGGTTTGTACCAGCCCATCAGAGTACTGTCACACCGATGTGAATGTCAAACCGATATCTACTTTCGGTTTGTACTAGCCCATCAGAGTACTGACACACCAATGTGAATGTCAAACCGATATCTACTTTCGGTTTACTAGCCCATCAGAGTACTGTCACGCCGATATTATAATGTAAAACCGATATCTACTTTCGGTTTACTAGCCCATCAGAGTACTGTCATGTCGATATTATAATGTCAAACAAAAGATTGACCTGCTGTTCAGTTCCTATGTTAGTTTTATATACATTAGCACTACATTTTATATACATATAACCACACAACTTTATACTCGTGTACTCACCACACAGACCACAGGTTTTCTTTGTTTAACCTTTGAGAGGGAGCCGGTCTGTCCTAAACTTTGTCCGACTCGATTCGAAGGAGTATAGCACCATTCGGAAGTCATCGGACGTCGTACATTGTCATGTTATACATCCGAGGAGTTTCGATTGGGTCTCGCACAATGTACCCGGTAAATAATACACAACCTATATAATTTAGTCTGCTCGTTTCGCTATGAAAGCGGCTACCGGTGTACGGGGTGACCGGTCGAGACAGGGAATGCGATCGGCCGATAAAAACCTAATATATAACCGGTATTCAATCATGGCGGACAAGCAATTGATTAAAAAATATAAGTTAACCGAATCACGACCTTTCAGTCCTTGTGAAATGTGAATCTTACATAGGTATAATGCCAATATACGAATCTCTGACACAGCTAACATGCATGTTAAAAGATATTACAGTTTGGAGTTCAATGATACTACTATAGAAACAGTTGAAGGACAGATATTTTTTTTATTTAATTTTTATTTATATATTAAAATGGAGGCTTAAAATCTGCTTAATGAAACCCATGGACAGTCGGTCGCACTGTACACTGCTACCTACATTATGTATCTCCCTCGAGCTCGATAATAATTGGACTAATTATCTCCTTTGATGGAAATAATTGGACAAATTATTTCCCTCTATGATGATTATTCAAATTCATTATCTCCCTTGAAGATGGTAATTGGACTAATTATTTCCCTTGATGATGGTTATTGGAGTGGACTAATTATCTCCCTTGATGATATTTGGACTTATTATCTCCCTTGATGAAGGTTATTGGAGTGGACTAATTAACCCTTTGATGATAATTGGAATTATTATCTCCCTTGATAACAATTTGACTTATTATCTCCCTTGATGATAATTGGACTTATTATCCTCTTTGATGATATTTGGACTAATTATCTCCCTTGATGATATTTGGACTTATTATCTCCCTTGATGAAGGTTATTGGAGTAGACTTATTTTCTCCCTTGATGATATTTGGACTTATTATCTCCCTTGATGATATTTGGAATTATTATCTCCCTTGATGATGTTTATTGAAGTGGACTAATTTTCTCCCTTGATGGTATTTGGATTTATTATCTCCCTTGATTGTAATTGGTTGTATTATTTTCCTTGATGATATTTTTTTTGTTATCTCCCATTATGGTGATAACTTGAGTATTATCTCCCTTGATGGTATAGATTAATTATCTGACTTCATGAAAATAATTGACTGATTATTTCCCTTGATGGTTATTTGAGTGGACTAATTATCCAACTTGATGATAATTGCATTAATTATTTCCTTTCATGATAGTTACTAGAGTGGACTTATAATCTTCCTTTGTGATATTTGGACTTATTATCGCTCTCCCTTGATGATTTTTGGACTTATCATCTCCCTTGATGATGTTTATTGTAGTCGACTAATTATCTCCCTTGATGATATTTGAAATAATTATTGATGATAATTGGTTTTATTATCTCCCTTGATGATAATTGGTTTGATTATCCTCCTTGATGATATTTGGACTAATTATCTCCCTTGATGATATTTGGACTTATTATCTCCCTTGGTGATAATTGGTTTTATTATCTCCCGTAATGATATTTGGTTTTATTATCCTTGATGGGAGTAACTGGACTAATTATCTCCCTTGATGATAATTGGACTAATTATATCCCTTGATGATAATTGGTTTTATTATCTCATTTCATGATATGAATGAGTGACACATCCTGTGTAGCCAGGAACAATAAAACAGTTGTAATGTTTATTGTTTCAGTGGTTTAGTGGTGTATACAGTTTTAATATTTTCATTTAAAATTTTTATCTTTTTTAGACAATCCTCATCAGATGATGAGCAATTAAAATCCATTTCATTCGTCATTCTTATCTTGCATCTGTCTATTATCTATTCTTGTTCATTATGGGGTCTTTCTCAAAAGTTCCCCTATATATATATTAACTGACCCTAGTTATGCATATTGCATATTGGTATTGATTTGTCAACAAGATGGTTGACAGGCAGCCATCTTTGATTTTGATACAATGTAGCTGATAGCTGAAGTTTGTATGACGGAACAACGTGGCTTGTCATCATTATGACGTAATCTTGTATACTGATTACAATTGTCACTTAAAACATAACTTCCAGTCGGATAGCCAGTCCCTCATATATTTATTAGTTGTTAATACCGTATTCAACCTTATAAGCGCCACCATCCCTATAAGCACCCCCGGCTAGTGAATGAAAATCAGACTGAAATTTTAAAAACCATGTAAGTTTCTTAATTTAATTTCATTTGCAAATTGATTTATGACTGAGTTTGTGCCATAATTCTATGAAAGGCTAAGCCCAATTTTTGTTCAATTAGCACCTTTTTATATTTTTAAATTTTTAAGTGTTCTGGGTGCTTATTGGGTCAAATACGGTACTAACAACGTCACACTCCACAGTTCACACATATCCATACTGGTACTCTATGCTATGTAGTGTCCTATATACTGACGTCATTTCTGTAGATGTTGGAGAAACAACCATCCATCAATAGTTTTAAATCTAAATTTATTTGTAAGACATTTGACCTCTGACCTCCAGATATGAATATCATTGCCAAACCATCACTTGTGGTAAGATTATCTACATGAAGTTCCCACGCTTGGCTATCCAAAAGATTTTTCCCACAGACAAATTCTCCATTTCAAGCTGTCAGACAAAATTATTAATAGAATCCAACATGGGTGTGTTAAGGCGACTTATAGAATTTTTAATTCCCTTGGAGTTGAGACTACAACGAATATAAGTACCCCTGCTATTATACATTTGGTAGTTGACTAAAGGTCACATCCTTGTGCACACGGAGTTCACAAGATTTAGACTACAGGTAGACACGGAGTGCACAAGATTTAGACTACAGGTAGATAAGGAGTGCACTACGTGTGAACACGGTGTCCACTACAGGTAGACATCGTGTCGAGGTACATTCAGACCTGGACAGACAAGGTGATGTCATGTGTTACAGCTCGGGTACAAAATGGTCCCTATATGTCGTAGTGGAGCACTGCCTCAGAAAATCACTCGGCTTAATTTTCAATACTTTTTATGGTTTCCAATTATTTCATGCGTATACATGCATTTATGTATTATTTTTGTCCAAAACAAACTTAACGACCATTCTTATAATATCTACTGTACCGTTCAAAACACGTCAAGTTCACAATTTGTAGACTTGTATATTTTTCTTTCGAAAATACCTGAAGACAGTTCAGGCAAAAAAACTGTCCAATCACAGGCCTATAATGACTTCATTTGAAGATTACATCGACACCAGCGCCCA
Organism: Argopecten irradians irradians; assembly: GCA_004382745.1. Classification (NCBI taxonomy): domain Eukaryota; kingdom Metazoa; phylum Mollusca; class Bivalvia; order Pectinida; family Pectinidae; genus Argopecten; species Argopecten irradians. The sequence goes on from SAYR01029704.1 coordinate 889,395, forward strand.
ATTTTTATAACAGTTGTTCAATTCTTTTGATGTACATCATACAACCAAAATACCTGTCTTATCTGTGGTCGCCCACAAAGCCTTCAGTTTTGCTATAAAGTATTCCAGGCGTGAATATAAAGAGTGATAGTAACCCCTTGAGTTTAGAGGATGACATTGTCAGACAAACAAATTTCAATCCATATCCGATCATTTCACGAAATATGCTAACAAATATATATACATAAAGGCCTTTGATGTGAATGTTCTGAACGTTTCGTCATCTGGATTTCAAGATTATCTCCAGAAACCAAATTGTACATGGACAGACTGATGGTATATTCCTCAGACTTATTATATAATGTCACACAACTGAATTAAAATTAAATGAACGTCTTTCTGGTTTTTGATGTTTCAAAATGTCTATTGTTATCATAATGTATTGTCAATGCTTCATTTCCATCAGGTTAGAAGACTTTGTTATAACTAATTATATATTGCAGGCTACATATATGTGTCTCATTGTAACACAGAATTTCTTCAGTTTAGTAGAGAGACCTCCGTTATCGTAACTTGTCCCCATGCTACATATATGTGTCTCAGTGTAACACAGACTGTCCCCCAGTTTAGTAGAGAGACCTCCGATATCGTAACTTGTCCCCATTCTACATGTATGTGTCTCAGTGTAACACAGACTGTCCCCCAGTTTAGTAGAGAGACCTCCGTTATCGTAACTTGTCCCCATGCTACATATATGTGTCTCAGTATAACACAGAATGTCCCCCAGTTTAGTAGAGAGACCTCCGTTATCGTAACGTGTCCCCATACTACATATATGTGTCTCACTGTAACACAGAATGTCCCCCAGTTTAGTAGAGAGACCTCCGTTATCGTAACTTGTCCCCGTGCTACATGTGTCACAGTGTAACACAGAATGTCCCCCAGTTTAGTAGAGAGACCTCCGTTATCGTAACTTGTCCCCATACTACATATATGTGTCTCAGTGTAACACAGAATGTTTCCCAGTTTAGTAGAGAGACCTCCGTTATCGTCCTCATGCTACATGTGTCATAGAACGAATAATCATACCCTGCTTCCTCTCCGTTCCCTCAGAAATCGTCCGTCCGTCGTTCAGAGCTACGTCATTGCAGCTACATGTGTCACAGTGTAGTAGAAATGTAAAACAGACTTTCCATCAGTTCAGTAGAGTTGAAAGATACGAATGTGATCCCGACCATCATGAGAAGCATTAATGTTAGATACCACAAACTTGTCGCCATGAAAAGCTATTGCCCATGGCGTCTGTATTCCGTGTGCTGATGTCAGAAGTTCCCTGACCCGTGTGCCGTCCCCAGACATCTGAACGACGTTGTTTGAATCCATACCACACAAATAAATGTTTCCCTCACTATCTACATCTATTCCCCTGGAACCTTTCAAGACGCCAGCCTTCATCACATCCGTGTGACGTTTGTCGGCCGACAGTCTGGACACTGCCACTTGTCCCTGAGATTTGTTATAAACACTGACGAGTATGTCGCCCGTCACTGTATCCCGGACCAGGTTCCAGCAGGTAGTGTTATATTGGTGTAACAGGTCGATGGCTCCGTCCTGTGTTATACTGTATACTCCTCCGTCACTCACTACAAACCTCCCGTCTGTATATGCGACACCATACCAATCGTTCTCTGTGTTGATGACAGATAACAGAGATAGTCTTGAATCCTCCACTTTCACGATACGTACACCTACCCCATCACCAGTGACTGCCACTGTATTGTTGTCCACTAAACATACATCCCGTGGATAACCAGGAACGGTCAACTGATCCAGGTACTGCCCCTCATCTGTAAACAGCTTCAGTTTACTGTTATTGTAGTCACTCACTACCATGGTGCCATCAGGAAGGTACAAAACTCCACAAACACAACAGTAACGCTGATCTTCTGGCATCTTTATGTTGAACTTCTTTATCTCCGTCACCTGACAGTCTAACAGTGACACTGGACGAAAACCAGGGTCAACAGGAAATCGTCGAGGCTTTTTCTCGATAACAATCTTCCCCAACATGGCAACACCTTCAGTTCTAGACTTAGGAAGCTGGTGCTGAATACTCACTGAAGTAGAGGAATCTCTCATGTCTTTGATCAGATCCTGACATGACTCGATCTCGGCCTGTCCTCTCTGATACATCATTATGGCCTCCGTGGGGTTGTTTTCCTCCACAGCTTTGACGGAGGACTTCATGGTACCAAGCATACACTTCATCAGACGATCACATTGCCGTAACGACACATCCATCTTCTCCTTCTCCTCTTTATACTTTGTAACCAATTCATCCGTGACGGCTTTCTGACATTCATCTAGCTCTTCATCAATCCTCTTGCGTAGATCCGTGATACTCTTCAGAGCCATTTCTTGATTTTGTACCAAAGTTTGAATCCGTTCATCAAAGTCCGTCACTAACGACTTCAGGACATCTGCCCCCTTCTTCAGTTTCTCTTTCATCTCTTCTAGTTGTTTCCCACTTTTTACCTTCTCTAAATATTCCTTTGCTTGAATGGTAATTTCACATTGCTTGTGGAATTTGATCATACATACAGAACATCCAAGACATTTGTGTTTCTCACAATACCAAATCATTTTTTCTTCATGTTGATGACATTTCGGGACCGATTCTTCCTCTTTTGACCGCCTGATATCATACTCACTGATGATATCTAAGATATCACAGTCATTGTGTATGAAATCATGGTACTGTTCCTTACAGCTCTCACAAAAGAACGAGTTCATCATCTTGCACCAGAATTTGGCTGGATTCGTCATGGTATCTTTCCTCTGGCAGGGTTTGCAGTATGGTAATTCAGTCGAACGTTCTTTAAGCTGGATAAGGTCCTGGATCATGACATTCATCGGGAACTGCTCCGCCCACTTCTCCTTAGCCAATGTTTGATTGACAGGTGAGGTCGTCCTCCGACAGATCGGACATGGAAATGATGTGTCCGACACCCTTTTCTCGGAGATTTCCTTGATGATATAGGTCCCCAGACATTCCTGACAGAAGCTGTGAAGGCAGGGTAAGGACTTGGGTTGTCGGAGTCTATCAAGGCAGATTGGACACTCAAGTAAGTGTGAATGTAGTTCTGGAGGTCGTCCTCCTTCGGCCATTGTGAGGGTCAGTAGTGGTCAAGTTATACCTGAAAATAAATCATCGTTATAAGACAATGACGTGCTGTGTTTTAATTGACAGCGTAATATAAATCTCAATAATTTTACAACGTGGCTATATTACTGCTTTTCCGTATTTGCATATGACAGAGTTACCTTCCTTCGGGGTGTGTATCAATTATGACGTCATTGTTTCAATCATGTCGTTTTTCAGGTTAGACTCACGCACACATAACGCCATAATCATTACCTACCCGCATGGGCATATACAGTGTAGTTCTGTTATATGCAAATACAGCATAACATGGTACTTAAAAAAATCCTCTTGACGTGTTTATATTTCACACATAATGCAATTTGTAATTGCGATATTCCTTACTTTTGCTGTTACTACAAACATAATAAGTATATCATACCCAACATAACATTGACCCAATAGCAACAGAATTTCAATATGTCTTTGCCAGGTACTATGGTAAGAGGTGTAGCGAACTGGGTCAATCATCGTTGACCAGGTAAGTAATTATACGTCGGTATATCATCTGGCTAGTGTTCGGAGGTCCCGAGTTCGAACCCCGGTCTGACCGCTACATTTTCTCCTCCTGTTACAAAATTGACGAATTTGCTTAGCAGGGGATATGTCATCCTCGATACCCAAGGGGTTCCGATCACTTACGATCTCTACACCAATGAACTATCTCATAGTAATACTTAAGACAGCTCAGGGAACAAATCTGAACCAATCACAGGCCTGCAGAAATTTTCTTTGAAGACTAATGGGAGAGCGACGCCCAACATCAAAGCCACCCAGTCACAGCTCTGTTGCCTCCAGTTTTACTATGAGATACTCCTGGAGTGTAGAGATCATATGTGATTGAAACCCCTGGAGTATCGAGGATGGCGGTGGATATAATGTCAGTGTCAGTAACCCCTGGAGCATCGAGGATGGCGGTGGATATAACGTCAGTGACAGTAACCCCTGGAGTATTGAGGATGGCGGTGGATATAACGTCAGTGACAGTAACCCCTGAAGCATCGAGGATGGGGATATGTGAACGTTTGAGCTGTTGTGTCTTCTGAACAAAAGCTTTGAAAATGTGGCAGAATTGGACTTGGTCGATCATTCGTTCAGTTAGTAGAGCCTGCTAGTGTTAGGAGATCTCGGGTTCGAACCCCAATCTGGTCG
>SAYR01029704.1:905337-929672 GCA_004382745.1 Argopecten irradians irradians
TTCGCTATATATTCTCCCTTCCCGTTCAAGAGGCCCCCATATCCAACAGTTTAGGCTAAGAACGCCAGAATGACGATCACTTTATAGATCCTTTGGTTTGACGTGATACGCAGTTTCATGTTTTTAATTACAAAACCACAATTCTACACACGTAATAATATTCACCAATTTCACAAACATACATGTATTGAGCGCAAGAAAGTATTATATTTATGGATAATATTACAACCTGTGTAGGAACAATGTTAAGGAATCAAATAAACTGAGAAACTTGAGTATGTCACAAACCGATGTTAATGTTAAAACAAAATTACTACTTCGGTTTGTAACTGAAGACCACCTATAAAGAATGTAGGTAAATGGTACCAACACCGATTTTAATGTCAATCGATATAGATATCTAATTTCGTGATAGACGTTTTAGGGGTCTAGATCAAAATAATTATGGACCCACCAGAGTGCCCATAGACCCTTTTCAGACGTTTTAGGGGTCTAAATCAAAAATCGGTACAAATCATACTCTACATTGTACTTTACATGTATAGTGTATAGTAATTATATAAACTGTAATTAATTCTCAGATCCCTGTGTCTAAAAACATCTACCGGTGTACCCTTGGCGGAAACAGGGTTACAGTTTATATCACTATCATCCTCGATACTCCAGGGGTTCCAATCACTTATGATCTCTACGTCCCTACACTACCTCATAGTAAAACTGGAGGCAACAGAATAGAACAGGTAATTTAGTCGTTTGAGCCGTATAACGGTACACTGTGGTTGGCTGTGTGGCTTTGATGTTTGGCGTCGCTCTCTCTGTAGTCTTCAAATGAAATACTTACAGACCCGTGATTAGTTCAGATGTTTCCCGCTGAGTTGCCTCCCCTGAGAAAGTTTAGGGGTGTAGAGATAGTACGTGATCGGAACCCCTGGAATATTGAGGATGTACCAATATGGACTCACCAGAGTATCCATAGACGTGTTTTAGACGTTTTAATGGTCTAGATAAAACAAGAGGCCAATGGGCCTTAACGGTCACCTGATATTGATCCAAATTAGTTATGTCATTTACTTAACTGACGTTCATGAAAATATGTTGCGATGAAGGGTAAGGTCGCACGAGTTATCTCCCCTGATTCATAGCGGTAACATTTGCCTTTTTTGTCAAGTATTTCCTTGTGGTGTTCATAAATTAAAAATAGGAAATATCCATTCCCCTATGTAACATGAAAGTGTCAGTCGAGCCAAATACACATTACAGTCCTGTGATTGGTTTGTATTATACAGGAGACAAATATGCCACAGTCCCCTGGGATTGGTATGGGATATACAGGAGACAAATATGTCACAGTCCCCTGTGATTGGTATGGGTTATACAGGAGATAAACATGCCACAGTCCCCTGTGATTGGTATGGGATATACAGGAGACAAATATGCCACAGTCCCCCGTGATTGGTTTGTATTATACAAAAGACAAATATGCCACAGTCCCCTGTGATTGGTATGGGATATACAGGAGGCAAACATGCCACAGTCCCCTATGATTGGTATGCATTATACAGGAGACAAACTTGCCTCAGACCCCTGTGTTTGGTATGGGTTATACAAGAGACAAATATGTCACATTCCCCAGGGATTGGTATGCATTATACAGAAGATAAGCATATCACAGTCCCCTGTGATTGGTATGGATTATACAGAAGATAAGCATCCCACATTCCCCTGAGATTGGTACGGATTATACAGGAGACAAACATTCCACAGTCCCCTGTGATTGGTATGGGTTATACAGGAGACAAACATACCACAGTCCCCTGTGATTGGTATGGATTATACAGAAGATAAGCATGTCACAGTCCCCTGTGATTGGTATGGATTATACAGAAGATAAGCATGTCACAGTCCCCTGTGATTGGTATGGATTATACAGAAGATAAGCATGTCACAGTCCCCTGTGATTGGTATGGGTTCAACAGGAGATAAGTAATCCCCAATACTCCAGGGGTTCCGATCACTTACGATCTCTACATCCCTTGACTATTTCATAGTAAAACTGGAGGCAACAAAACCGAACAGGTAATTCAGATTTTTTATTCACACCAAAAGAGCAGTGTAACGGTACACTGTGGTTGACTGCGTGGCTTTGAAGTTTGGCGTCGCTCTCTCTGTAGTCATCAAAGATAATGTTTGCAGGCCTGTTATTGGTTAAGATTTGTTCCCCAGAGCAGCCTTCAGTTTTACGACGAGATATTCCAAGGGTGTAGAAAACGTTAGTGATCGAAACCACTGGAGTATCGAGGATGCAGTCCCCTGTGATCGGTATGGGTTATTCAGGAGACAACCCCATGATTTGCATGAGTTATTCAGGAGACAAACATGCCACAGTTCCCTGTGATTGGTATGGGTTGTACAGGAGACAAACATGACACAGTCCCCTGTGATTGGTATGGGATATACAGGAAATAAACATGCTACAGTCCTCTGTGATTGTTATGGGTTATACAGGAGACAAACTTGCCATAGACCCCTGTTATTGTTATGGGTTATACAGGAAATAAACATGCTACAGTCCCCTGTGATTGTTATGGGTTATACAGGAAATAAACATGCTACAGTCCCCTGTGATTGGCGTGCGTTAAACAACACAGACGATGCAATTTATGTGAGGGAAAGTAGAAGTAAGTAAACAGGTATCGGAAGTTACAAATACATTAAAGATGGACGAACCGAAGTTTGATACTTCTATATATGTTATCAATATCAAAACAATGGGAATAATATGTGTATGGTTAAGAATGGGAAATAAGGACGAAGAAAGAAAGACAATAAATGTATCTTACTAAGGAAAAGGAAAATACAGGGAATTGGTAATGTGTGGTAACTGGGTATGGACTAGTATATTAGATGTTAGCACAAAAGGCTGATATTGATACAGTGACGAAGGATATATATACATTATATAGCAGTGATCTCAGTGTGTTTGGTTTATTTTATTTAAGCATTAAAAAACTTTTGTGGAATTCACACAGTTTGCAAACAAAATAACTTTCATACACCGATGGAATTAAAAAAATAATGACATCAATGCTTAAATAAAAAAAGACTCGGCGAATCAGAAAGCCACATTTAGTATGAAAACAAAGAAATATCAATTATGATTAAATTAAATATAATTTAATAGAATGTGGTTCTAAAATGTATATTTATTTAGAAATGAAAACTGAACTTGTAACTGGACGACATAGTTCGTGTAATTTTGATTTTTTTGAGGAAGAGCATTTAATGAATTTTAATTAATTAATGAAAGAATTAATGACGGGATGGATGTTGTTTTGACGTGTATTGTTGTTTGCGTTTCAGTAGGGGGAATAGAGGCAAATCCTATAAATCGCTACTTGTCCTAGAGTTCTGCATCGATTGTAACCAAATTTGGCCAGAAACATCCTTAGGGAAAGGAGAACAGAACTTGTATAAAGTTTGGCTCTGACCCCCCCCCCCCACCCGAGGCAGGAGGGGCGGGGCCCAATAGGGGGAATAGAGGTAAATCCTATAAATCGCTACTTGTCCTAGAGTTCTGCATGGATTGTAACCAAATTTGACCACAAACATCCTTTGTGGAAGGGGAACAGAACTTGTATAGATTTTGGCTCTGACCCCCAGGGGGCAGGAGGGGCGGGGCCCAATAGGGTAAATAGAGGTAAATCCTATAAATCGCTACTTGTCCTAGAGTTCTGCATGGATTGAAACCAAGTTTGGCCACAAACATCCTTGGGGGAAGGGGAATAGAGTTTTCTTTAAATTTTGGCTCTGACACCCGGGGGCAGGAGGGGCAGAGCACAATATGGGAAATAGCGGTAAATCCTATAAATCGCTACTAGTCATATACATTGTAGTTCTTCTTGGATTTTAACCAAATTTTGCCAGAATCATCCTTGGGGGAAGGGTAACAGAATTTGTATAAATTTTTGCTTTGACACCCCTGGAGCAGAAAGAGTGGGGCCCAATAGGGGAATTAGAGGTAAATATTCAAATTCCTTCAAAAAAGAAACAATGAACCTGTACTCAGAACATTACTTGGCATTACAAACCAGGTGAGCGATACAGGCCCTCTGGGCCTCTTGTTTGTTAGTTTAGATTGTAAACTGAAAATTCTGTATCACGTGTGCATTTGTTACAAGGAAGGTTGACAAACCTCTGGACTTTAACAGACATTAGATAGAAAAGGTCTCGAGATTTTGATCTACATGTAGGCCTATACAGTCGTGAGCCGACATTTCTCATGCCGGTCCAGCCGGGCATTTTCCTCGAGGGAACTTACTTCACAAGTCACAGAAGCCTGACCAATCCGATAAGACTACAGTTATGACCTCGTGTCAACTTCCAAATAAGGAAAACGACTGAGAGAAAGTAACATGGCGGCAATGACAAAGTTGTCAAGTATCTACAGAACAGTTGTTCCTCGCAGGACATTCACGACCAGGATCGTCCTTCGAGCAACACCACCAGGAAAGCCAAATGACGTAAGTTTCAAATAATGTAAAAGTTACTGTGTTTTTCAGTCATCAAATGTCACTTTTCCGCATGTTAACCTAACGCTTATAACTCTGACGTCGCTAAATCGTAACTTCAGTAACAGTTACAGGAGCAATGACCTTCGGACAGCTGCTGAACACTTAAAATATATAGTGATTATTTCAATGTTAGTTTTGCACTAGCCCGAGATACTCTGGCCCTGACACCAGACTTAGACATCATTATGACAGATAGATGTCTGGTTTAGGGCCAGAGCGCAGTAGTACTCGAAAACCTGGAATAAGCCGACACCGTTTGGTATCGGGCCAGGTACTCTCCGATTCAGACTACTTACAAAATATTACCACCGAGAATCGCCACTTACCTTGGTCTTTTCAACAAATGAATAATTTATCTACTCATAGCCATCCATTTCATCACGCATGCAAGTTCTATTGTGTCAACACAGTAGTTTCTATTCCTCAACTTTAAATTTTCCTCGTCGTCGTCGCCATTTTCTCGTAGTATGCAAATCATTTTTAATATCGACGGATTGCTATATTTGGGTAGATATGATATTCATTTGTTGAATAGACTAAGGTTAGTGGTGCTTCTCGGTGGTCAGGCTGAATCGGAGAGTACCTGGCCCGGTACCAAACGGTGTCGGCTTATTCCTGGTTTTCGAGTACTATTGCGCTCTGGCCCTAAACCAGACATCTATCTGTCTAAGTCTGGTGTCAGGGCCAGAGTATCTTGGGCTAGTTTTGTACTATTAACATTATATATAATGTCAATTGAATACACACATATATGAAAAGGTTCAATGCTTTTTCCTTTACAAGTATTTCCTACTAGGACTAACTTCATTCAACATTTATCAGAGAGAGTTACTTCCCTTTGGTATCAAAGTCTCCTAAAGGCTTCTACAGTACAGTACCTACCCTACAATAGCCCCATTGTAATGTTAAACAACCCCATTTGGTACACGACCCCTTATAGTACAACAAATAGTTTTCTCCCTCTAAAATCCTCTTTACTGTGTTTGGTCACCTTACTCATTTATGCTATATTGTGGTGTGAAAATACCAGAACAAAATGACAATTTATGGTCAAATTTGACTTGGATTAATCAGCGATTAATATTAATCTCCTAATGAAGATTATAACAAAATCAACAGGGTTTAATGTTTTTTAATGTTTAATGTTAAAAATTAAAACAGAAGAGTGTATTCATTTTGTTATGTAATTAATCAAATTATACTCGTACATATACTGAAAGTTACCACTCAATCCATTTTTAATGACCCATTATACTTGCAATAAGAAAGATCCATGATTTTGTTGAATTTTTCATATAATTAACACAAATTTGACTTGTCAACCAACATACCTCAACTCTGTCTAAACCGGAAGTGACCCAGTGAGGTATTATAATAAAACTGGTTTATATTTTAGCTTGCAGACAATTTTTTTTTTATTGTGGATTCTTGTCAGAAACTGACAAACATTGAAGCACAAGGAATTAGGGCTGTCACGGGTACTAAATTTTGTCCCCAGTACCCAAATTTTAGTAATTTTGGAAGATCGGTTGATCGACGGAGATTCGATGAAATCATATTTGAGTTCAGTAAAGATAGCTTCATTATAATTGTCTACTTCATTTCTATTGGACATTCATAATTGCTAATGAGCTGCCGTAAACTAAAGTGTCAGTCTAACCAGCGTGTCTGTAGGCTAGCATTAGCTGCAATATTGTAGCTCAAAAGACTATTTGACAGAAAATGGTGTCGTCTTTAGAGCTACAATTGGTGCCTATTACTGCTAATGGAGCAAAGAAATGATTATGCAAACCATTATAAAACGTTTGCTTGCATTTGTATCGTACTTGTTTGATATCGCTTACCTACTAGGCAATAAAACTGAACCACATAAAATATCAAATTCTCATAGAGGCATTATTTTTTTTACATAATACATATGAAGGTCTTTCTGAAGGGAATTTATACGGCAAGTCCTCAAATTGTGAACTTGACGTCTTTTGAGCGGTACGGTAAATATAAAGAATGGTAGTTGTGTTTGTTTTGGACAAAAATATTATGTAAATGCATGTATACGTATAAAATAATTGGAAACCTACAAAAAAGTATAGAAAACTATGCCCGAGTGATTTTCGGAGGCAGTGCTCCACTACGACACATAGGGACCAATTCGTACCCGGCCGAAAGATATAGTAGGCCGGGTACGTATATTCGTTTTAGGCTAGCATATACCAGTCCTTCCGGTCATGTGACATAGTCTTCATTCGGATGGTCTCTAGTGTTATCGGATATGACTATAGTGTGACATATTTAAGTGCACATGTCCGTTAAGTAGATTGTTCTGCATCAAAAGACAGTCACAGAAATAAAAATTGGAACAATGTTGCATGTGAAAATGTTGTCAAAAGATAAGGTGTCATCCTTGGTGAGTGAAAACAAAACAAATGAGTTGGATTTTGTAATACTTTTATGTAAGTTCTAGACTTGTTTACGTACATCCAGACGAATTTTCCTATTTTGACGGGTACCCGGGTATACATTTTTCGATCCAGTTACATCCCCCAACCTGACCCGTAACCAGATACTCGGGTACCCGTAACAGCCCTACAAGGAATGCATTTGAAAATATCCCAAAAAATATGTCAAATTAACTAGTATCACTCTGAATATGTCCCCCCTTCCTATTCTAACACCCCCATAAACTGTTATCATTATCAAAGTCACCTGTTTAAATTATAAAAATTTGTTAGAGTTATCTTCCTTTATTACTGCTTGACCGATATTTTTGAGGTTGGTGTCTGAATACATATTATTATATTGTACAGTTTAATTGTTATCCCCAGCGAAACGTGTTTGTGTGGGATATTAACTTGGGTTCCGTCTGTGCGTCCATCCGTGATTCTTTTCGGGCTACCAAATTATCGTTTCCTCTTGTTTCTGGGCTATAACTCTAAAACCGTTCAACCCAGCTCCTTGAAACTTTCTGTATATATCAGACAAGTGCCATTAATGTGCCTTTTGATATTGTGGACCATCCCTTTTCAGTGTTTTTTCTGTTACCATGGAAACTTACTTAAAATCATAATATTTAAAGTTATCCTTCAACTCTTACTTTGACCTTGATACATGTATTTGGATGTTCATACCAACTGCAGGGTGCGGGGGATAATGATATGCTTTGTGGCTCATTGTTTTTATCCCCTGCTTTCTCCAAAACGGAATTTGGGTTTGTCCGTCTGTCTGTCTGTCCGTCTGTCTGTAACACCTTCGTTTCTATGCAATAACTGTAACAAATGTAAACCGATTTTCTTCAAACTTGATGACAAGGTTAAATGCCTTAAGGGCTTGGCCAAATTTTATCGTGACTGTTGATGGACCTTTAATTAGCGGAGTTATGGCCCTTTGAATTACTAAACACATCATTTTCTGCAATTTCCGTGCAATAAGTGTAACAAATGTAAACAGCTTTTCTTCAAACTTAGTAACAAGGTCAAATGCCTTAAGGACTTGGCCAAGTTCGATCCCGACTTTCAACAGACCTGTATTTAGCGGAGTAATGGCCCTTGCTTAATTTAAAAAAAAAGTCAGTTTCTGCCACTTTTGTACAATAACTGTAATAAATATTAACCGATTTTCTTCAAACTTGGTAACAAGGTCAAATGCTTAAGGGCTTGGCCAAGTTCGATTGCCACTTTTGGCTGACATTATGTAGCGGTGTTATGGCCCTTTGATATACTAAAAACATCATTTTCTGCCATTCCCTGTGCAATAATTGTAACAAATTATGTAATTACAGGTATGCATTATTTAAACTATGCTTTATTCAATCAGTTTCCTTTACCCCATAATAAATTCCACGAATTTGCTTGTCATTAGTTTACATTAATTGTTCCTTTATTCTGATTAAAAGCAGCCATGCATTTAGCTGCTGTGCAGTGACCCATGAAGAACTGGGCTGTTAAAACTGTTTTACTGATAGTGGAAATGAATACACCATTATTTGTTTCAATGCATTAATGAAATGGTGAAAAATTTAGAGAAAATATACCACGTTACTATTATAAATATCATAGTGTTATCAAAATGAAAGGCCTATTTACTATATCTGTGTACATACATAACTGTTTTGACAAATATATAATTTTTGAGAAAAAATATTGAAAAACTATTGATTTCAAGAGCATGTACATCACTAATACAGTGTTCAATCTACGATTATTTTTCGTGGGTCATTTTCAATGGTTTTTGTGAAAACAATGGGTCCCACAGTGTTATAGATACTCATTCCCAGAAATTTCATGGGTCCTTTTAAAATTCTGTGAGTCCAGGACTCGGGATGCGCACGTAGATTTATCACTGCTAATACATATTGTAATGCACTGAGCCCTTTATTATGTATAGTTACCTCCTGTTACATAGTTGTATGTCTGAGAGTGAAATAAAATCTGAAAATCTGGTCGTTTGTTTCGTTTCATCTCTAGGTATAAGATGTAAGCTTAGCTGGGAAGGTGTAATTTGTCTTTGTCTTTTGTCTACCAATACAAATTAGTATTCACCATTTTAAATTGGTTTCTGGTGATCTGTTGTTGTTATGTGACTAGAGTCTAGTCCGTCTTTTATGGTTTATTTCTTTCATTAAGTTTAAGCATGTTACAAAATATCACGAGTAAATGTTTGTGATCAAGCGAATTTTGTGTAATTAGCGTAAATTTCCTCTTTGTGTAAATTTCCAAGTCTACAGTACTCAGAATCCATTTCCTACACAATTTTTTAATTACCTGTATACAAATTAAAATATGAAATCAAGTATTTATTTGTCTATTTAACAGTATCATCACAACTGAAAATATGTACTTTTTTTCATTTCAGTCGATGCCTTTCCTACAAAATAAGCCAATCAGCAAGTTATCCTTTACACTAGCATTCATGATGTATGTAATGACTGGCTTCACTTGGCCTGTCATGGCTATCAGGGATCAATGTATCCGGATAGGAGCCGCCGTAGAGGATCCCGCCGAGTAAAGGTCAGAGGCTTCTGTAGGAGTGAAGGGTCAGGACGTCTGTAGGGGTGAGGGGTCAGGACGTCTGTAGGGGTGAGGGGTCAGGACGTCTGTAGGGGTGAGGGGTCCGAATGTCTGTAGGGGTGAGGGGTCAGGACGTCTGTAGGGGTGAGGGGTCCGAATGTCTGTAGGGGTGAGGGGTCAGGACGTCTGTAGGGGTGAGGGGTCCGGACGTCTGTAGGGGTGAGGAGTCAGGACGTCTGTAGGGGTGAGGAATCAGGACGTCTGTAGGGAGGAGGGGTCAGGATGTCTGTAGGGTTGAGGGGTCAGGATAGGGACATATTTAGGGGTGACATTTAGGATCAATGTATCCGGATAGGAGCCGCCGTAGAGGATCCCGCCGAGTAAAGGTCAGAGGCTTCTGTAGGAGTGAAGGGTCAGGACGTCTGTAGGGGTGAGGGGTCCGAATGTCTGTAGGGGTGAGGGGTCAGGACGTCTGTAGGGGTGAGGGGTCAGGACGTCTGTAGGGGTGAGGGGTCAGGACGTCTGTAGGGGTGAGGGGTCAGGACGTCTGTAGGGGTGAGGGGTCAGGACGTCTGTAGGGGTGAGGGGTCAGGACGTCTGTAGGGGTGAGGGGTCAGGACGTCTGTAGGGGTGAGGGGTCAGGACGTCTGTAGGGGTGAGGGGTCAGGACGTCTGTAGGGGTGAGGGGTCAGGACGTCTGTAGGGGTGAGGGGTCAGGACGTCTGTAGGGGTGAGGGGTCAGGACGTCTGTAGGGGTGAGGGGTCAGGACGTCTGTAGGGGTGAGGAATCAGGACATCTGTAGGGGTGAGGGGTCAGGACGTCTGTAGGGGTGAGGAATCAGGACGTCTGTAGGGGTGAGGGGTCAGGACGTCTGTAGGGGTGAGGAATCAGGACGTCTAGGGGTGGGGTCAGGACGTCTGTAGGGGTGAGGGGTCATGACGTCTGTAGGGGTGAGGGGTCAGGACGTCTGTAGGGGTGAGGAATCAGGACATCTGTAGGGTGAGGGGTCAGAATGTCTGTAGGGGTGAGGGGTCAGGATAGGGACATATGTAGGGGGTGACATTTAGTTGAACATGGACTCTATTGTCAATGGCAATGTCATTGTCATATATATTTTTGATTCAAATGGAACTAATAGATACGTTCCATGTGATACCCGATAAATGTTTGTGAGGAACTATTGTTTCTATTGGTGATGGAATTACTTCAAAAGATGATATCCTGCGCTAATGTCATTTCAGTGGGAATATTACAAAGAGTTACGTTCCATCACCACTGAAGATACTAGTCTTGCACAAAAGTTATCGGGTATCATGTGGTAGTGACTTAGTGCCATTGTTACTGGTAGTATATGTTTTTAGGTCACCTGAGACGAAGTCTCGAGTGACCACTGACCTATTATAATCGCCTTTTGTCCGTAGTCGTCCGTTGTGTGTGGTATATGTCCGTAAACAATTTACATTTTCGACTTCTTCTCCAAAAGTTAGGCAAAACTGCTGAAGCAATTTCAATGAAATTTTGCACAAACCTTCTAAAGGCATAAGGCCAATCATTATTGTGAATTATATGGTCCCACCTCTCAGGGGGCTGTGGGAGGGGCCAAAAGGGGTTAAATTGACTAAAATTTCAAAAACCTTCTTATCGACTCACAGATGTGGTAGAATCATAGTGTACTCTTCATAGATAGAAAGGTTTGTGACAAAAATTGTGAATTGTATGACCCTGGGGTGTCACGCTACCCCCTGGGGAGGGGGTTAAGTTTACTATAGTTTATATTGGGGAAAACACATTTTTGACCATTTTTTGGTCATTTGTAATAGGAAATTAGTAAAAAAAAATGTCAAAATTATCAGTATGAGATAGCCATTGAACCCTATTAACAAATTTTCCATGACTGACCCCCTGGGGGCAGAGGGGCGGGGCCAAACAGAGTCAAAATGACTAAAATTTCAAAAAATCATCGATGGAAGTCAAATCTATAAAGTCACTGACTGACTTCAAGGGCCAGTATATTGTGTTTATATGTCTTTGCTTCATTCTATATCAGAACTCAGGTGACCATTAAGGCCCATGGGCCTCTTGTTTTTGATGTTAATTCATGGAAACTAGAAAGGAACACATTCAAGATTTTCATCATCAAGGAATACAATAAATTTTAATAATTCATGGAACCTAGAAAGTAACCCCCATTACAGATTTTCATTATCAAGGAATACAATAAACTTTAATAATTCATGGAATCTAGAAAGGAACACATTGAAGATTTTCATTATCAAGGAATACAATAAACCTGATTTGTTTGTAATGATGTTTCATGCTTCTTTTTTTTTATAAAATTGTCTGTTGTGTTTTGCTGTTTCAGAGTGGAAATTTGTGAGGCGGAGAGTTGTGTGGCGGAGAGTTGTGTGAAGACCATTAAAAACTTATCAAGTATTGAAAACACAACACAGAGAAGTCAAAAAAAGAAGAGTCGACCATACAGATATCAGTGATACTGTACAACTGTCAATAAATCAGAAATATGTATATAACATTGATTCATAGTGTTAATTGTCACCTGCACTCCTAGGACAGTAAATAATTAATTAATAATTTATATGTAATATTGATGTAATTCTAACACCAAATTATTTAAAGATGTCCCACCGCTAACAAATGGTATTTTTTCTTTATCAAAAACAAGAGTAGACAATTCATTTCTCTTCTTTTGTTACAAAAGTTACTTATTTTACACCATTATCACCATTGAAAAGTATTTTACTTCAAGATAAAAATATTAAAACTGATTAATTGTATCCTGAAAAAATTCCAATTTAACCATTCGTATCTCTTCTGACCAAATGTCAGCTTAAGAATTTTAAACTATGATACTGTTTCTATTCTCCTGTCCTAAAAATTCTATAAATAACTACTAGTCATGAACAACTGAGCAAATTGTTACCAAATTTGGACTTAGGGGGTGGGGGGGAAGATGAATCAATTTTCTATAAACCCTGGCTATGCCTCCAACCTGGGCCAGAAGGGTGGAACCAGATAAAGGAAATTTCATCAGTTGAAGTAATGAAAGAATTGCTTCATTTTTAGTTTCTAGCAACGACAGCGATTCGATTTGTTATCTCTAAGATTTGCACTGGCATTTTCTCCATAATTTTGAAAAGATATCATTTGTGTATTATAATGATACCAAAACATGCGGCGATTCTGTGTTTTAGCCAACCATCATCAGATGTTGAGCTATTCAAATCGCCCTGCGTCCGTGGTCCTATGGTCCATCCGTAGTCCGTCCGTAAACAATGCTTGTTATCACTTTTTCTTAAAAACTACTGCAGGGATTTTGTTTAAACTTCACATGGAGGGTCCCCTGGGTCCATATTTGTGCCATACAGATTTTGTGTCTGATCGGAAAAACAAGATGGCCGCCAGACTTTAGTTTTGGCAGTTGAAGTTTGTTATCGCTATTTCTTGAGAAATACTGAAGGGATTTGGGCCTTCGTTTGTCATACAGATTTTGCGGCTGATTCGGAAAAACAAGATTGCCACCAGGCAGCCATCTTGGATTTTTGCTGTTGAATATTGTTATCGATATTACTTGAGAATTACAGAAGGGATTTTGTTCAAATTTCACATGGAGGAACCATTGGTCCCTAGTTGTGCCATACAAATTTTGAGGCTGATATGAAAAAAAAGATGGCCGCCAGGCAGCCATCTTAGACTTTGGCAGTTGAAGTTTGTTATTGCTATTTCCTAGAAAGTACAGAAAGGATCATTCTCAAATTTCATATGTACAATGTAGGTGTAGTGCATTTTGGGACCAATTGGTTAACAAGATGGCCGCCAGGCAGCCATCTTGGATTTTGACAGTTAAAGTTTGTTATCGCTTTTCCTCAGAAAGTATTGAAGGGATCTGTCTCAAGTTTCATATGTAGGTTCCCCTAGGACACTTGTTGTGCATTTTGTAATTTGGGACCGATCGATCAACATGATGGCGGCCAAGGTGCCATCTTGGATTTTGATTGTTGATGTTTGTTACTGCTATTTTTTAGAAAGTACTGAAGCGATCTGTCTCAAATTTTATATGTAGTATGTTTGAAAAAGTTTGAAAAGCAGAGAAAAGATCCATCTTTCAATTGTCAGACATAGATCATTCTTTGGTGGGCGCCAAGATCCCTCTGAGATCTCTTGCGGTAGTTGACTATCACTGCGCCAGACGGCAAAACAAAGAAATGACTCTCCACTGTCATAATATATTACGCAGGAAATCTTGCATATGGTTGGTGTTGTAACCATTGGTATATATATTCTGATGTTTTTTAAGAAACCTTTATGTTTTGCTCCGGAAGGCCTTTAAAGATATTGACAAAAATTTCTGACAAAAATAAAATTCTTTATTTACACAGAAAACTAAACACGGTTGTATACTGGTTCAGAATGGTTGGCTCCTTCCACACTACAATCACCCAGGCATACACATGTGTAGATGTATTATGAGACCTGTACCGTAAAGACAAATAACCTTTCCGAAACAAAAAATTTAATTTCTTTAAAAAAATACTAACATAAAAAAAAGTTTTATATTGATCAATGGCCTAAGATAAGGTTCAATCACCAATATAATGCAAAGTTATCTGTGTTACCAGGAGTACGTAACAGTGGAGATCCATTTTGTCTGGCACAGTGTTAGTCAATTAATGTGCGGTCATTAGTACGACAATGGTAAACAAAAGATTACCTGTACGTTTTATGAAAAGTAAGATTCACTTTATTTTGATTAAAATTGTTCAGGAGTTGATGCTAAGTATTAACGCTATGCTAATAATTTCTGCTACTCTTCAAAATTATCAATCTCGCTAAAAATAAATTACATTTCTATTTTGAAATTTAAAAGCCATTTTGGAAAGGTGGTGGACCTTTAAGACTCCAGAAATCAAGTTACTCAAATGTAATAAAAAACTAACATGATGATCCCCGTCGGAGACTCACGGTTGATCGCACTACACTACTTGTGATAAGTGTAGCGTATTGTGCGATCACCCGTGGGTCTCCGACGATGCATGATAATGCTCAAATTTCACCAAAATATTGTAAAGACTCGGATACATTGCTGGGTGTAGAAACCATGTGATCAAATGGTACATAACACAACTACATTAGGCATTAAAAACAGTTTCTCAACCGATGGTTTTGCAGGTCGGTGCATCATACGGACCACAATTATATTCCGTAAAACCTTTTTGTTTCAAAACAGTGCAAGTTTTTTTAGCCAATTTTGATACTGTGTATTGTCAGTTGCTGAGCATGTATAGTGGGAAGAAAAATCCCGGTGGGATATTACTGGGGAAGTATTTTACAGAGATCAACATTTTATATGACACTGGTACATTGCAGTTCACCAAATCACAAACAATTGTTCAAGTTAAACGTAAATTATACCACATTTTCTTAATGCGAGTCGAGTATGCTACCATTTGATCAGTTTCATATAAGACTTTTGTTTGTTTATTTTCCTATTTACAACCAAATAAGGATTGAAAAGTTTTATTTATTGAGTTTACAGTGGTATGAATGCAATAGGATACAGATATATATAATGTAGCGCGTTAGTGCACATATACATTTACATATTGCTCTTCTTTGGTAAAGTAAACAAAGTCTGTATGCATATCACTGTAAGTCGGGTCAGGTAGAAAAAATAAACATTCACAATGAAGCGTCTTTAAATTATACAGTAAAGAAAAATATCAACACGTAACATAGCAACAACAAGCTAATTCGGCGGATCAATATTTTACCGTCAATATGGCCTATGGCTACTTATTTGTTTACTTCACGCTCCGACGAGATTTCATCAAAACAAAAGCATGACAATTCTTTTTATGTTAAAGGTGGGCATGTGTCGGAAAAATGTGATTTTTTCATGGCTAAATATATGTATCTAATTTTTATTTATTTTTTTGTGTTCTGGTATATATTGATTTGTCTTATTTATGAAAGGGGAGCTCATAGCACATGTGTTTTTATTTTGTTACCTGAACCGACAGTGAATACAGATTGTTTTACTTTACCAAAGAAAAGCAATAAGTAAATATAATTATTTAAGTTTGTGCCAGGTTTGTTGGTGGAGGAAAGCTGGAGTACCCTGAGAAAAACCACCGCCCAGCGGTCAGTACCTGGCAACTGCCCTGTATGGGATTCAAACTCACAATCCAGACGTTGAGGGCTTGTGGTAATATGTTTGGACATCTTAACCATTTGGTCACAAGTAAAATAATGTTGAGGTAATTTTACATTTTTTTAATTTAGGCTGTGTGTATTACCCAACAGTATGGTTTAAAACATTGGAAAAATAGAAAATAGAAACTATTAGTTAAACTATATGAGTTCAGCAGATTTGTAGATACCACATGATACTATACAGTAAAACCACATTATATTGCCACCCGTTATAACGCCAAATTTAAAATAACACTACAATGAAAACATTTAAATCTCAAGATTGTGTTGATGATTATCTAAAATTCAATATTATTACTGATTTTTAAACATAAAAGTACAATTTCATAGATATGGTACATGTACATAAGTTTTTGACAGAAAGATGTGTATTCATTGCTTATGTATGTTGTACAACTGCTTTTTGTGCATATGATATCATTTTGTTTCATCTGCAGCCCGATATACCACCAAACTCAATATATTGCCAAAATCTCAGAAAGCAGAAGGTGGTGATGTAACAGGGGTTTACTCACCATCATTTTAAATCAACATAATTCATAATAATAATAGGTCTGAAATATTGACAAAAACAACATAGAGTATCAAATAAAGAAAATATTTAAAAATCTTTAAAAAAATAATCAAGTGATAAATATAATATTCTGATTAACACATCTTAATTACTAATTACATACAACAATATCTTAATCTTCGTAAAAATCTGATCATTTTGTATAATGATAAATGGAAACATCAGGTTTACTCTCTCATAACCCCTATTAGTGTCATAATGAACCGGCCGAGCCTTTGTACAGGAAGAGTTCAAGTTAGTTCAGAGGGGTGAATGAGATAGAAACCAGAGATCAATATGATATGTGATACTGATGAATTTTTACCTGATAGTACAGGTGTCTGTGAGGACTACAATATTAATATAGGCCAAAAAAATACATATATGTTTCAGGTGCATGTAATCCTATACGCTACCCTTGTTTTACCTCTAACCCTCGCTATTTTATCACACTTAGCGAAAAAAAAAAAAATGTTTAAAATAGTTGTTATTTGCGATTTCATCTTTGATATTTACACTTGCTTTAAGTATCCTGAAAAGTCAAACCAAATTAACGAGGAGAAAATGATTCTAGCCTCCCTATTCTAGTCTGAAAGATTTTACTTAATAAAAAATAAATAAAAAAATCCCTTCTGACCTACCCTTATTTTTTCAGTCATGTAACCTGAAACATACATATAATTGTTTTGGCCTTATAAACACATTTCATTCATACACAAACATACACATGTAAGAAATGTTACTACATGTATATATATAAATAGATATCTTGCTAAAGTTCATTGGAAGGACATACATATATAGTAGGTTTTGATAATGGAGAATTAAACTGGAAGGCTAGTGCAGAATATCAGACACATTAACCACTCAGCCACTGTGACTCAGAGATGGAGACTTGTGGTAGACTGTCAGACACCTTAACCACTCAGCCACTGTGACCCAGAGGTAGAGGGCTAGTGCAGAATGTCAGACACCTTAACCACTCAGCCACTGTGACCCAGAGGTGGACAGCTAGTGGTAGAATGTCAGACACCTTAACAACTCAGCCACTGTGACCCAGAGGTAGAAGGCTAGTGCAGAATGTCAGACACCTTAACCACTCAGCCACTGTGACCCAGAGGTGGAGTGGTAGAATGTCGGACACCTTAACCACTCAGCCACTGTGACCCAGAGGTGGAAGGCTAGTGCAGAATGTCAGACACCTTAACCACTCAGCCACTGTGATCCAGAAGTGGCGGGCTAGTTATAGAATGTCAGACACCTTAACCACTCAGCTACTGTGACCCACAGGTGGAGGGCTAATAGTTATAGAATGTCAGACACCTTAACCACTCATAAACTGTGACCCAGAGGTGGAGGGCTAGTTATAGAATGTCAGACACCTTAACCACTTAGCAAATGTGACCCAGTGGTGGAGGCTAAGTGGTAGAATGTCAGACACCTTAACCATTCAACCACTGTGACCCAGAGGTGGAGGGCTAGTGTTAGAATGTCAGACACCTTAACCACTCAGCCACTGTGACCCAGAGGTGGAGGGCTAGTGCAGAATGTCAGACACCTTAACTACTCAGCTACTGTAACCCACAGGTGGAGGGCTAGTGGTAGAATGTCAGACACCTTAACCACTCAGCTACTGTGACCCAGAGGTGGAGGGCTAGTTATAGAATGTCAGACACCTTAACCACTCAGCAAATGTGACCCAGTGGTGGTGGCTAAGTGGTAGAATGTCAGACACCTTAACCATTCAATCACTGTGACCCAGAGGTGGAGGGCTAGTGGTAGAATGCCCGAGACACCTTAAACAATACCTCAGCTCCTTCTGTCCAGAGGTGGAGCACTAGGGAATTGGATCAAGATGTCAGATTTAGCCACATGGCTATCACAGTCAAAAACAACAAAACCATAAATAATCTGTTAAACATCGCAATACACTCATAACAGCAAATATCACAAAAATATTTTTTACTCAATTCTCACACAAAATAATTTACCGGTACACACAAATATACCTGCGTATAACAGGACTTGATGGCACATGATGATGGATTTCATTGAAAACCGAAGTAAAATAGACCGGACAGAGCAGATCCGATCACGATAACATGATAAGTGGAAATTTTGCCGGTCAAAAGTGCATGTATCACAATTTTAAAGATGCTCCATCGCCGACAGAGCATAAATGATATTAATCATTTGAACAATAATTGGTTTTTAATCGTGTATATATTAGCCTAATTAACACAAAAAATAATATAAAATAATTTATTTCGCCTTTGGTGCATGCGCAATCAGTACTTCATTCCATATAGGATATTGTGTCACGGAATTTTTTCGGGATGCAATTAATTATTTTTCATATTTTTAACTTGAAGTAAAATTAGAAGCTGAAACTTTTCAATGGTGGTAATGGTGTAAAGAAAATAACTTTTGTAACTGAAGAAAAATACTAAATCGTCTACTCCTGTTTTTCATAGTGAAAAAATACCATTTGTCAGCGGTGGAGCATCTTTAACATAATTCTAAAAAATCAAATTTTCACATCATATGCCCCCTACTTATATTGTCACAGATAATTTTCCAAGACTTCAGTTATGTTCAGTGAAATTGTGCAAACGTCATCTCCGTAAAAATTACCGACAGTACTTATTAACATCCATTTTACACCCTCAAATGTCAACAGTTGATATGTTTAAATCATGATATGTACACATAACATTGAAAACTAACATCTAAACACATGTACCGTATTCGCTGTAATCAGAGCCCCAACACATGTACCGTATTCGCTGTAATCAGAGCCCCTCCCACTATAAGCTCCCTCCCCTTTTCTAGAAAAGAGTTAAAGTTGTAAAATGCCCTTCCCCCTCCATCCCATGGATGTCTAACATCAGCATTTCAATAGATTAATGTGCCAAGAATACAGAGTTAAAATATGGCTGCCTTTTTTTCCGGAGTTTTTTTCCGTCCATAATTTACATTTTGGTCCCCTAATAAGCGTTCCCCCTTTACGCCCTGGGCGTTAATTACAACGAATATGGTAATGCTGGTATAATAATAAAAAAATATGATAATAATGTTTACTTTGAGAGTCAAGGAAGGATTGCATTCACCGATTCACTACCAACATACACATTCTCATATCATAACACACACAGTACGACAGGATTGTGTAACTGAGTTAACTCCCTTGTCTGTATTACAAATTCTCATATCATAACACACACAATATTACAGGATTGTGTAACTGAGTTAACTCCCTTGTCTGTATTACATACACATTTTCATATCACAACACACACACAATACTACAGGATTGTGTAACTGAGTTTACTCCCTTGTCTGTATTACATACACATTTTCATATCACAACACACACACAGTACTACAGGATTGTGTAACTGAGTTAGCTCCCTTGTCTGTATTACATTTGGTTTGTTTATTTTTACGTCCTATTAACAGCCAGGGTCATGTAAGGACGTGCCAGGTTTGTTGGTGGAGGAAAGCCGGAGTACCCGGAGAAAAACCACCGGCCAACGGTCAGTACCTGGCAACTGCCCCACATGGGTTTCGAACCCGCTTCCCAGAGGTGGAGGGCTTGTGGTAATATGTCGGGACATCTTAACTACTCGGCCACCGCGGCCCCCTGTATTACATACACATTCTCATATCATAACAGACACAGTACTACAGGATGGTGTAACTGAGTTAACTCCCTTGTCTGTATTACATACACATTCTCATATCACAACACACACAGTAGCAGAGGAATGTGTTCCTGAGTTAACTCCCTTGTCTGTATTACATACACGTCCTCATATCATAACAGACACAGTACGACAGGATTGTGTAACTGAGTTAACTCCCTTGTCTGTATTTTCACTACCAACATACACATCCTCATATCACAACACACACAGTAGGACAGGATTGTGTTCCTGAGTTAACTCCCTTGTTTGTATTACTTCCCTTAGTAAAATCACATGTTCACATTTTTGTCCAGAGTTACTTCCCTTGTCCACACACAATTTTGTTTAGAGGTGATTCTTTCCTGAATAAAGTCACTGTTTTAACTTATTATTAAGTCCCTAAGCTACAAGCTACTGTCTCCATTTAACTTTTTCATCTGCAACATTCCCGTCTAGAGTTACCTTTCTTGCCTAGAGTTATCTTTCTTGTTTTGATTTATCTCCCTTTAGAATAATTTATCATAATTGTTCCACAGTCCAGTCAGTAACATTTTTCATAGAAAAAGAATGAATTTTATAAGACTTATAATAGTTTATCCCAAAAATGGTAGAATAACGTTTATTCTCATTCCGATTCAAACTCGAGAGTATTGACTTTGAGCTTCGGCAATCCCTTTGTTCACTACCTTGCTTCCTTCACGTTGACAACCATCAAAATATCAGTCTGTTGTCCATGGTGTCAGAACTGTAACAGGAATGACATTGTTTCCATATCCACACTCTTATTGCCCTGGAGGAATCTGGAGCCATATCATCGTTGTCCTTTGACATGAGAGTCCTTAGATTTTCCACGGATAGCAAGCAGATTTGACAGATGCACTTTCGACTGATCTATTTTTAGTAAACTTCCTTTGACATTGAAATCTTTTGGACTCTTTAAACTGTTTTTCATGATGGCATTAATAGAGCGTTGTAATGATTGTGCTGGTTGTCCTCCTAACCCCTGACCAACTGTTTTCTGTCCAACCAAAGGAGGCTTATCATCTTGTGTTCCCAGTGACATCTCACGGCCAACTTCTGGATTTTTTTCTGGTTTCTTGATTCCATTGGCATTTAACATATCAATAACCTTTTGTTTATTTTGTTGAAGCATTTTTCCTTGTTGGATATTTTGTTGCAATGACTGTACAAATTGAATTTTTCCCGTTTGTTGCTTTGAATTTCCGATTTGATTTTGGGATATTTCCTGTCTTTTCATTGGATGTTTAAATTGTTCTGGTGAAAATTCAGATATTTTCTGTCTTTTGATTGGATGTTGATCTGGTAAAGACTTTTTCTGTATTTTCATTGGATGTTTAAACTGTTCTGGTAAGATTTCAGATCTTTCCTGCCTTTTGATTGGATGTTGATCTTGTAAAGATGTTTCCTGTCTTTTCATTGGATGTTCCGAGAAAGTCTGTGATTTTCTCTGTGTTGAGGATTGGTCAACTGCTAATGTATCCTGGGTAATCGGATTTAGAGATTTCTCCATATATATCTGTAGTTTAGTTTTTTCTGGTTGAATTTGTCGTGAATGCACGGAATTGAAACCACCTTGTTGTGGATCTTGAATTTGTCCATCCATATTTCTCTGTTGAATCTGTCCATCCATAGCTCTCTGTTGAATTTGTCCATCCATAACTCTCTGTTGAATTTGTCCACCCATAACATTGTGTTGAATCTGTTCATTCACAGTTCTCTGTTGAATTTGTCCATCCATAACTCTCTGTTGAATTTGTCCACCCATAACATTGTCTTGAATCTGTCCATTCACAGTTCTCTGTTGAATTTGTCCATCCATAACATTGTCTTGAATCTGTCCATTCATAGCTCTCTGTTGAATTTGTTCATCCATAGCTCTCTGTTGAATCTGTCCATCCATAGCTCTCTGTTGAATTTGTCCACCCATAACATTGTGTTGAATTTGTCCACCCATAACATTGTGTTGAATCTGTCCATCCACAGTTCTCTGTTGAATTTGTCCATCCATAGCTCTCTGTTGAATTTGTTCATTCATAGCTCTCTGCTGAATTTGTTCATCCATAGCTCTCAGTTTATTTTGTCCATCCATAGCTCTCTGTTGAATTTGTCCACCCATAACATTCTGTTCAATCTGTTCATCCACAGCTTTCTGTTGAATTTGTCCATCCACAGTTCTCTGTTGAATTTGTCCATCCATAGCTCTCTGTTGAATTTGTCCATCCACAGTTCTCTGTTGAATTTGTTCATCCATAGCTCTCTGTTGAATTTGTCCATCCATAGTTCTCTGTTGGATCTGTCCATCCATAACATTCTGTTGATTTTGTTCATCCATTTGTTCAACTTTTTGTTCATTTATTTGTCCATCCATAGCTCTCTGTTTAACCTTCACCTGATCATGGTCATACTGAAGCTTGATTATCCGGCTCCATCTTTTTCTGTCTGATGACCTGATAACAAACACAGAAAAGATAAAGATTTTATCATTTACATATTGAGGTAGTACATACACATTACTGAATATCCATAAGTTTGAAACTTATTAAATAAATAAACATAACTCATGATTTATTATAATGAATATATATAACATGCATAACTTATGATTATTGAATATTCATAACTCATGATTAATGAATATTTATAAGTTCTACAACTATACATAACTCATTTCATAATACTGTTATCCAATATTTTCACATCACATTAGAACAATGTGACTAAAAATTGTGAAATTAAACGGCCATGAAAAATCCATCATACAGAGGCATTTGACGATAAGTAGATTGTCTTAGTTACTGTCTTGTGTGTGTGGACCAATAAAGAATCCTATATGAGGCTGTGGCATGTGATTCCCTGTACCAGGAACACAAATAATTTATCAATTTGTCAAAACACTCAAAAATTTATCTGTCAGTTTTTTTTTATATTTTCACCATTATTAGATCCTCAGAGATGTGAGCCATGATTGTAGAGACAGGATATTCTTTTACCCTGGACAGGAATATCCACAATTTTACCCTAGGGTAAGACATTTTTTTATCTCACCCTAGAGTCAAGACAAGCTTAACAAGATCTTTGTACCACATGGTCACATAGGGTAAGAGAAAAACGAATCCTTCACATTCTTTGGGGTGAGATATGAGCTCTCAACCCATGGAATAAGACTTTTTGACCTGTCAAACACTTGGCAGAGACTTGTGTTTGACAACTTCAGAATCTTATATCCCTCATTAGTGAAGATTCTCCTGTCTCACCCCAAAGAGGGTGAATGATTCTATTATTCTCTTACCCCAGACAGGGATATCCACAATTTCACTAGTGTGAGATTTTTCTGTCTCACCCTATGGTAAAGGTAAGCTACAAAGGATTTTTGCACATGAGACACAAGTGGTGCACAGGGCAATAGAAAAAGAATCATTCATCCCTTTAGGGGTGAGACAGGAGAAAGCCTCGCGTTTGACAACTTACCAATCTTACCCCTCGGGTTGAGATTCTCCTAACTCGCCCCAAAGAGGGTGAAAGATTCTATTAGTCCACAGTTCTGTAAGAAATTTCTCATTAATTAAAGGGAAATAACTCTAGTAACTAATCAAAGGTTAAATAACCCTAGTAACTAATCAAAGGTTAAATAACCCTAGTAACTATATCAAAGGGAGATAATTCTACTCACATTGTCCTCAGGAAGATTGTGGCATCCCCAGTTAATTCTGGTCCTCCTCTTGCGTCACGCCACGTATTACCAAAATCGAGGCTATACTGAATTTCCAGTCCTGGCGAGTCACTGTTCACAAGCAGTTTCTTGTTTTGTACCCTAAAAATTACAACCATCATAATCTATATAGCAGATATTTGATTTAATGTCACTAATTTTTTAGTTGATTTCAATATCTAAACAATTGAAACATGTTTTGATTTTCCACATATGCTAGAAGGTATTAACATTAAAATTGAGATTTTTAAGGGTTTTGTGTGTTTTTGAGGGCAAAAACTATTGAGAAAGGAGGGAAGAATGTAACAAGACTGGACTGGGTCAGTAATCAGTGACCAGGTAGCTCAATCAATAAAGCATCCGGCTAGTGTTCTGAGGTCCCGGGTTCGAGCCTTGGTCTGTCCACCACAATTTCTCCTCTTCTGTTACACATGTCAATCCATCACAACACACCGCTTATACAGCCCCCGGGATGAGTGGAAGGGGTAGGGGGTGGGTAGGGTTTCAAAACCAACACTTATACAGCCCCCAGGTGAGTGGGAGGGGTAGGGGGTGGGTGT
>SAYR01029704.1:929698-973665 GCA_004382745.1 Argopecten irradians irradians
AATAACAACACTTACACAGCCCCCGGGGTGAGTGGGAGGGGTAGGGGGTGGGTGGGGTTTTAATAACAACACTTACACAGCCCCTGGGGGTGGAACTCTGTACTTGATTCCAAGACTGTCTAGGTATGGGAATTCCGTGTATCCGATGGTATTAGCAAATCTGGACCAATCAGCTTCCATCTGAATCCGCCTAGCAGCTGCATCACTCTCGCCCTCCCAAGGAGCTCGATGCCATGCTCTTTCCGCCATTGCAATCACCCGTGGAAACATCTGATGGTCGGTGATGTCACGTGACCTCAGCAATTCTCCCCATAAATGACACTCCATACCTGCAACGAAAACCAAAGATACATACAGTCAAAGATACATACAGTCAAAGATACAGTCAAAGATACATACAGTCAAAGATACAGTCAAAGATACATACAGTCAAAGATACATACAGTAAAAACTTAGTTGGCTTTTCTTAGTTTAACGTCCTACTTACAGCCAGGGTCAGGACCTGCCAGGTTTGTTGGTGGAGGAAAGCCAGAGTACCCAGAAAAAAACCACTGACTAGCAGTAACAACTGCCCCACACGTGATTCAAATTTGTAATCCAGAGGTTGTGGTAATATATCTAGACATCTTAACAACCTGGCCACCATGGCTCCTTAGTCAAAGTAATCTTTTACAGGCAACATTTGTATGGGAGATATCTGGGAGAGTTTCCGGTATGTGTAGACTACACATAAACGTACACATTGACGTTATCTGTTTACGTCATGAAAAGGAATGTTGTATGATGTGTACTTGTATGGAGTTACGTTGGCTAGCTCTGTTCAGTTATCGATTATTCAATATTTGTGCCTTATTGGAATGCTATTACACACTGTAATTTAACATAAATACTTAAAAACAGAAATTACTGTAAAATTCATTGAACTATAAAGTCATTTAAACAGATATAAATACATGTAATCACCGCGCTATACGTTATAGCTAGTTGTAGCAGGATTCCCTTGTCGACAGGTACACATAAGGTTGCTTAACCTCTCTAATTATACGTACCCACGTAATTTTCTGGCCTATGAAGTGTAAGACAATCTCTCCCATTACATATCTCTTCCTTAGTAATCGGTTCTCCAAAAACGGAAAAATCGGCATTCCAATAAATCTGCTCAGGCATGAAGGCAAATACACGATGCAAATCAATGAAGCGTGTCGCCCAGTAAAGCCCAACCTCCTCAGGGTCTGGTTCCTGGGCGTGGTCAAAGTACAAATGCGTTCCCTGTGATAGCACAACCTGAAATCGCAATGATGAGGATGTGGATAAGGGGAGATAATTGCAATAAACAGAATACGAGAGAAGGGGAGATTATGCAATAAGCAGAATGTGGATAAGGGGAGATAATTGTTACAAAAATTATGGATAAGAGGAGGTAATGGCAACGAAATGGTATGGATAAGGGGAGATAATTGTGACAAAAGGATGTGGATAAGGGGAGATAATTGTTACAAAAGGATGTGGATAAGGGGAGATAATTGTAACAAGGGGATATGGATAAGGGGGAGATAATAGTTACAAAAGGATGTGGATAAGGGGAGATAATTGTTACAAAAGGATGTGGATAAGGGGAGATAATTGGAGGTCATTCTAACAAACATGATGTTGATAAGGGAAGGTAATTGCAAACAAGAGATCCCAGAGGGATCTTGGCGCCCACCATAGAATGATCTATGTCTGACAATGGAAAGAGGGATCTTTCTCCTGCTTTTCAAACATACTACACATAAAATTTGAGACAGATCGCTTCAGTACATTCTGAGAAACAGCGGTAACAAACTTCAACAATGAAATCCAAGATGGTGGCTGGTTGGCCATCTTGTTGAAAGAAAATGTAATAATGTAATATCCACAACAACGGCCCTAGGGGAACCTACATGAGAAATTTGAGAAGGATCCCTTCAGTACTTTCTGAGAAATAGTGGTAACAAACTTTAAATATCAAAATCAAAGATGGCGGCCTGTCAAAGGTTATTGTCTTTTAGAGGTGGTCTTAGCACACTGCGATAAAATAAGTTTACATCATTTTTTACGTATATCTTTATATGTAGCTATTACTGTAAAATCATTAATTTTCGTGGGGGGTTAATTTTCATGGATTTCGTTTTTTGACCAAATTCAACGAATTTAGTGCTTAGTTCCACTTGAGCGATCACACAGTACAGGTGACAGTGTTGACTGTGTATTATAACAGTAATGTCTAAGGCTTTCTCCAAAAATTTAAGTGCCTATGAAAAAAATTTAGAATCCACGAAAATTGTGCCCAACATAAATAAATGATTTCACAGTATGGCTATTGTGAGAATTCATCATTGCACTATTATCTGTTCTACATCTCCTAAAATATGACTGCACCAAGCTAAGTACAGTAATAAAACGATGACAAGACATCCAGAATGTTTGTTATACAGGGAAGCAAACTACACTAGAGACATAATCAATAAGGGGAGATAATTAATAAGGGAAGATAATCAATAAGGAGAGATGATACAAAGGTGGAGATGATTAATAAGGGGAGATAATTAAAAGGGGAGATGATTAAAAGGTCTAGATGATTAATAAGGGGAGATGATTAAAAGGTGGAGATAATTAATATGGGGAGATAATTAATAAGGGGAGATTATCAATAAGGGGAGATGATTAAAACGGGGAGGTGATTAAAAGGGAAGATAATTAATAAGGGGAGATGATTAAAAGGGGAGATGATTAAAAAGGGAGATGATTAAAAGGGGAGGTAATTAATAAAGGAGATGATTAAAAGGGGAGATTATTAATAAGGGAGATGATTTATAAGGGGAGATGATTAAAAGGGGAGATAATTAATAACGGAGATGATTAAAAGGTCTAGATGATTAATAAGGGGAGATTATCAATAAGGGGAAGATAATTAATAAAGGGAGATGATTTATAAGGGGAGATGATTAAAAGGGGAGATTATCAATAAGGGGAAGATGATTACTAAATGGAGATAATTAAAAGGGGAGTGGATTAATAAGGGAAGATTATTAATAAAGGGAGATGATTAATAAGGAGAGATGATTAATAAGGAGAGATGATTAAAAGGGGGAGGGGAATGGATTAATAAGGGGAGATTATCGATAAGAGGAGATAATTAAAAGGGAGGGATAATTAAAATGGGGAGATGATTAATAATGGGAGATAATTAATAAGGGGAGTTGATTAAAAGGGGGAAATCATTAAAAAGGGGAGATGATTCAAAAGAGAGATGATTAATAAGGGAAGATGATTAATAAGTGGAGATTATTATAATGGGAGATGATTAAAATGGGAAATAATTAATAAGGGGAGATGATAGGGGAGATTATTCAAAAGGGAGATAATTAAGAAGGACAGAGATAAATCTTAGAATTTTAAATAAATAAATTTATTTACAGTTTATATTAAGGATCAAACTCTGGACCTCTGTATTACTAGTGTGATGCTGCACCGATCGAGCTAAAGAGAAGTTCTCTCTAGCGGAGAGATATATCACGACTAGTTAACACCAGGGTTTTGAGCTAAAGAGAAGTTCTCTCCAGCCGAGAGATATATTACGACTAGTTGACACCAGGGTTTTGAGCTAAAGAGAAGTTCTCTCTAGCGAAGAGATATATCACGACTAGTTAACACCAGGGTTTTGAGCTAAAGAGAAGTTCTCTCTAGCCGAGAGATATATTACGACTAGTTAACACCAGGGTTTTGAGCTAAAGAGAAGTTCTCTCTAGCCGAGAGATATATTACGACTAGTTAATACCAGGGTTTTGAGCAAAAGAGAAGTTCTCTAGAAAGATATATTAGGGCTTGTATACACCAGGGTTATATATTCCGTCTTTGCATATTACAGAGTTAGCTCCCTTTCAGGTAGGTATTGATTGTTCCGTTATTATTTTGTGAGCACAATTCACGTCGTTTTCTCTGAAACGTATGACATTACGTTCTCAAACACATGACATCACGACCAATACTTTCCCGCAAGGGCAGATAACTCTATAATATGCAAATATGGAATAGATTAAGCCAACTAAATAATAGTGAATAGATTATTCCAAAACAAAGGGGAGATAATCGGGTCCTCACCTTATAGCCAGCATTGGCGAGGGCGATGGCCTGATTTCCTCGTCCACTTTCCCATTTGTTGTCCCATGGATAACTGTAGATGTGTCTATAAATACAATAATGTTAAGGTGAATAGTCTGGCACAGGAAGGCTTAAGTAGGTAAAATATGGTGTTCACCAAAGAATGATCTATGTCTGACAATGGAAAGAGGGATCTTTTCTCTGCTTTCAAACTTTTTCAAACATACTATATATAAAATTTGAAACAGATCACTTCAGTACTTTCTGAGAAATAGCGATCTTCAATTATCAAAATACAAGATGGTGGCCTGTTGGCCATTTTGGTCACCGTTCAGCACTTTCTGAGAAATAGCGAGAACAAACTTAACTATCAAAATCAAAGATGGCTGCTTGGTGGCCATCTTGTTGACCGATCGCTCCCAAATCGCAATATGCACAACTATAGGCCCTAGGGGAACCTACATATGAAATTTGAGAACGATCCATTCAGTACTTTCTGAGAAATAGCGATAATAAGAATTGTTATTGGACGGACGGAAGGACAGACGACAGACCACGAATGAAAGCGATTTGAAGCAGCCATCTTGGATTTTGATAGTTAAGTTTGTTATCGCTATTTCTCAGAAAGTGCTGAAGAGATCTGTCTCAAATTTCATATCTAGGTTCCCCTAGGGCGTTAGTTTTGCATATTGCATTTTGGGACTGAACGGTGACCAAGATGGCCGACAGGTCACCATCTTGTATTTTGATAGTTGAAGATCTGATGATGGTGGGCTAAAAAGAAAAGAAATCAAAATCACCATGAACATTAGCAAGTATACAGTAGTGTTAAGAATCAGTTGTAATTTTATGATTAATCATCAGGTTTTTTTTCCTTTGGTGTATAAACAAATTGGCTCACGTGTTGTCATGTCCTCATGTTGCTTATGTTTTCACAAATAACATCATAATCCTCTGAACGTTTACATTACTACGTAGCACTTATACGCTCTTTAATTCGTTTAGACACTTGATATTTGAAATGATATGAGAGACAACACACACAAGTGATTAATTGTGACAAGTTTTCTATGACATTTCTTAATCAGTCAAACACTCCAAACCAACGATACTCGAAGAACTCGATTAATCGGAACACCACCAGTATATAGTACCTTGTTTGAAATTCTTTCAGTGAAGCAGAAATCCTTGAAGGAAGTGAATTTACTTTACATTATCTTGTATAAACATATCAACCCAATTAAGATGGAGTAAAGTAAATAAACAACATTGGAGATCGAGTCAATCATTTGATGATTTCATAAAATTGTATGCATGTAATGGTCACATTCTCTTCCATTAAGCCTTATGTTGGATATTTTTTATCAACTTTGAACTTCAGTGTCACGCATCCAACAGGTTGACAAGTGCTTATTATTTAACTCTCCAGCCTCCGGGCTTCATTACAGAGAATCCCTCTCATCTATCGTAATACTTGGACGAGGGAGGGGATTATACCAAACTCTATATAGTTTCTGCTAAAAGACTTTCGCATATGTAGATATGAAGGATAGGGATATCCCATCGTCTGGATCACAAAATGTTGTATAATCCTTGACAAGCCTCAGGATTTATAACAATCTGCCACCCTCGGGTAGAATATACCCTATCATTTATATCCACATATCAGTCTTATAATACATGACAGATTAAACCAGTAAGACAAACCTACCCTGACATTGCTCCTAGAAGGTCTCCATTGAAGGGTATCGATGTTTTCTGGTCGATAATTCCATCCTCCCACACACCAAGGTCAAGGCTTTCCTGCTCGGCCATTTTAGCTATCCGAGCCAGAAAGTACTCCTTCCATTTTTGAGGATTATCAACTTCTGGCTGTAATAAGGGGAAACAACTTTTACAATAAGGGGAGACAAATCTTACAATAAGGGGAGATAACTTTCATAATAAGGGGAGAAAAATCTTACAATTAGGGGAGACAACTTTTACAATAAGGGAGACAAATCTTACAATAAGGGGAGACAACTCTTACATCAGATAAAAAAGTTCTTTTGTAATATATATAGCTATCAGCCCATGTGATATTTGTTTTCATTGCTATTGTAAAGTGATCATCTCTGATGAAGAATATGTTTTTGGTATAATTTATGTACATTATACAATTATGGCCCTCTGTGGAGGGATACATCTAGAATTGTCTCCCTGGAAAGAGTTATTTTCTCGAGGGCGAAGCCCGAGAGAAAATAACTCTTTCCAGGGAGACAATTCTAGATGTATCCCGACACATAGGGACATAATTATTTTATTATACCGAACAAAATTAAAAGAAAAAAATCTCTGTTAAAAGAACACATGAAGATATTTCCCAACAACAACGTTGTTAAATTCGTCGGGCTACAAAAAGTAAACAACAGCGTTGCCATTGTTGGTTGACGTTACAGATGACGTCAACTTCCGGTCACGTGCGGAGCTTCCAAGGGGTTATTTCCCTGGGGTTATTTCCCTCGGGGGTTATTTCCCTGGGGTTATTTCCCTCGGGGGTTATTTCCCTGGGGTTATTTCCCTCGCCTTCCAATTCCGGGGAAACATCTAACTTATTCAATGGCATGTGATCAAGTTTAATCCAATCAGAACATTCTAAATGAAAGTGAGGTATAATAACATAAATTATTGACATTGTTGTGAAAAAGTGATCCATGAAAAAACATAAATCAATTGTTTGATACAATTTGCTTAGCTCCATGGACACTAATTATGATGCATACAGTACCTATAATGTCACACCTGTAATATATACATGTAATGTCAAACCTGTAATATACACCTGTAATGTCACACCTGTAATATATACCTGTAATGTCACACCTGTAATATATATGTAATGTCACACCTGTAATATATACCTGTAATGTCACACCTGTAATATACACCTGTAATGTCACACCTGTAATATATACCTGTAATGTCACTCCTGTAATACATGCCTGTAATGTCACACCTGTATTATATACCTGTAATGTCACATCTGTAATATATACATGTAATGTCACACCTGTAATATATACCTGTAATGTCACACCTGTAGTGTCACACCTGAAATATATACCTGTAATGTCACACCTGTAATATATACCAGTAATGTCACACTGTAATATATACCTGTAATGTCACACCTGTAATATATACCTGTAATGTCACACCTGTAATATATACCAGTAATGTCACACCTGTAATATATACCTGTAATGTCACACTGTAATATATACCTGTAATGTCACACCTGTAATATATACCTGTAATGTCACACCTGTAATATATACCTGTATTGTCACACCTGTAATATATACCTGTAATGTCACACCTGTAGTGTCACACCTGTAATATATACCTGTAATGTCACACCTGTAATATATACCTGTAATGTCACACCTGTAATATATACCTGTAATGTCACACTGTAATATATACCTGTAATGTCACACCTGTAATATATACCTGTAATGTCACACCTGTAATATATACCTGTAATGTCACACCTGTAATATATACCTGTAATGTCACACCTGTAATATATACCTGTAATCTCACACCTGTAATGTCACACCTGTAATATATAACTGTAATATCACACTGTAATATATACCTGTAATGTCACATCTGTAATACATGCCTGTAATGTCACACCTGTAATATATACCTGTAATGTCACACCTGTAATATATACCTGTAATGTCACATCTTTAATACATGCCTGTAATGTCACACTGTAATATACACCTGTAATGTCACACCTGTAATATATACCTGTAATGTCACACCTGTAATATATACATGTAATGTCACATTTGTAATACATGCCTGTAATGTCACACCTGTAATATATACCTGTAATGTCACTCCTGTAATATATACCTTTAATGTCACACTTGTAATATATACCAGTAATGTCACACTGTAATATATACCTGTAATGTCACACCTGTAATATATACCTGTAATGTCACACCTGTAATATATACCTGAAATGTCACACTGTAATATATACCTGTAATGTTACACCTGTAATATACACCTGTAATGTCACACCTGTAATATATACCTGTAATGTCACACCTGTAATATATACCTATAATGTCACACCTGTAGTGTCACACCTGTAATATATACCTGTAATGTCACACCTGTAATATACACCTGTAATGTCACATCTGTAATATATACCTGTAATTTCACACCTGTAATATATACCTGTAATGTCACACCTGTAATATATACCTGTAATGTCACACCTGTAATATCTTTAACAATATCTAACTGTACTTACCTGTAACGAGCTTGAGAGACATGCAGTGGAGTTGATCCAAGCCCCACTTGGAACCTCGTCTCCTCCAAAGTGATAGAAGGTCAAAGGTTGAATGTCACTATGCATGACCTTGAGAGATTTCATCACATGTCTTAGGAATGTGTAAGTGGATTCCAGACACGGGTTCAGGGCAGTCTTAGTGAATGACTGGGCCGAAAGGTAAATTGACCTATAGAAAACAATGTGATGGGCAGTCTTAGTGAATGACTGGGCCGAAAGGTAAATTGACCTATAGAAAACAATGTGAGGGCAGTCTTAGTGAATGAATGGGCCGATAGGTAATATGACCTATAGAAAACAATGTGAGGGCAGTCTTCGTGAATGACTGGGCCGATAGGTAAATTGACCTGTAGAAAACAATGTTAGGGCAGTCTTCGTGAATGTCTGGGCCGATAGGTAAATTGACCTATAGAAAACAATGTGATGGGCAGTCTAAGTGAATGACTGGGCCGATAGGTAAATTGACCTATAGAAAACAATGAGAGGGCAGTCTTTGTGAATGACTGGGCCGATAGGTAAATTGACCTATAGAAAACAATGTGAGGGCAGTCTTAGTGAATGACTGGGCCGATAGGTAAATTAACCTATAGAAAACAATGTGAGGGCAGTCTTAGTGAATGACTGGGCCGATAGGTAAATTGACCTATAGAAAACAATGTGAGGGCAGTCTTCGTGAATGTCTGGGCCGATAGGTAAATTGACCTATAGAAAACAATGTGATGGGCAGTCTTAGTGAATGAATGGGCCGATTGGTAAATTGACTAATAGAGAACAATGTGATGGGCAGTCTAAGTGAATGACTGGGCCGATTGGTAAATTGACCAATAGAAAACAATGTGAGGGCAGTCTTAGTGAATGAATGGGCCGATTGGTAAATTGACCAATAGAAAACAATGTGATGGGCAGTCTTAGTGAATGAAAGGGCCGATAGGTAAATTGACCTATAGAAAACAATGTGATGGATAGTCTAAGTGAATGACTGGGCCGATAGGTAAATTGACCTATAGAAAACAATGTGAGGGCAGTCTTCCTGAATGTCTGGGCCGATAGGTAAATTGACCTATAGAAAACAATGTGATGGGCAGTCTTAGTGAATGACTGGGCCGATAGGTAAATTGACCTATAGAAAACAATGTGAGGGCAGTCTTAGTGAATGACTGGGCCGATAGGTAAATTGACCTATAGAAAACAATGAGAGGGCAGTCTTAGTGAATGACTGGGCCGATAGGTAAATTGACCTATAGAAAACAATGTGAGGGCAGTCTTTGTGAATGACTGGGCCGATAGGTAAATTGACCTATAGAAAACAATGAGATGGGCAGTCTTAGTGAATGAATAGGCCGATAGGTAAATTGACCTATAGAAAACAATGTGAGGGCAGTCTTAGTGAATGACTGGGGCGATAGGTAAATTGACCTATAGAAAACAATGTGATGGGCAGTCTTAGTGAATGACTGGGCCGATAGGTAAATTGACCTATAGAAATCAATGTGATGGGCAGTCTAAGTGAATGACTGGGCCAATAGGTAAATTGACCTATAGACAACAATGTGAGGGCAGTCTTAGTGAATGACTGGGGCGATAGGTAAATTGACCTATAGAAAACAATGAGATGGGCAGTCTTAGTGAATGACTGGGCCGATAGGTAAATTGACCTATAGAAAACAATGAGAGGGCAGTCTTAGTGAATGACTGTTGCCGATAGGTAAATTGACCTATAGAAAACAATGAGATGGGCAGTCTTAGTGAATGAATGGGCCGATAGGTAAATTGACCTATAGAAAACAATGAGAGGGCAGTCTATTAAGTTAATATTACTAGGTGATGAAATTTGAGAAAAACCATGATACCGCCGTTTTTACAAACAAGCTTACAGTAAGTGTCGCAAGCAACACACTTCCCCTGCCATCAATTACATTTTCTTATCTATGGCAAGTTATTATTACTGTTTTGTTATATTGTATGAAGATTGAACAAATTCCATTGATGTGTTATCATCTGGAAACGAAAATTTTTGAAACTTCCTTCAATTGTCATACAGATAAACAAAACAGCTAGTCATGCACGTGTACTATTCACAATATGTCAATCACACAACTACCAGACAATTCTGATTTTGCAGAAAAAAATGAGAGTTGTGAAACAGTTCTGAGTACCAGTACAGCGTAAAAACATTGCAATCAAATCACGAAAATAAAGGGGAATGAAAATGTGAAAATAGTGTGTTGACAGGCTTCCTGAGCCAATTATAGTGGTACAATTAAATCAGAACATCTCTATCATTGACAATCACCAATCAGAACATCCCTATCATTGACAATCATCAATCAGAACATCCCTATCATTGACAATCACCAATCAGAACATCCCTATCATTGACAATCACCAATCAGAACATCCCTATCATTGACAATCACCAATCAGAACATCCCTATCATTGACAATCACCAATCAGAACATCCCTATCATTGACAATCACCAATCAGAACATCCCTATCATTGACAATCACCAATCAGAACATCCCTATCATTGACAATCACCAATCAGAACATCCCTATCATTGACAATCACCAATCAGAACATCCCTATCATTGACAATCACCAATCAGAACATCCCTATCATTGACAATCACCAATCAGAACATCCCTATCATTGACAATCACCAATCAGAACATCCCTATCATTGACAATCACCAATCAGAACATCCCTATCATTGACAATCACCAATCAGAACATCCCTATCATTGACAATCACCAATCAGAACATCCCTATCATTGACAATCACCAATCAGAACATCCCTATCATTGACAATCACCAATCAGAACATCCCTATCATTGACAATCACCAATCAGAACATCCCTATCATTGACAATCACCAATCAGAACATCCCTATCATTGACAATCACCAATCAGAACATCCCTATCATTGACAATCACCAATCAGAACATCCCTATCATTGACAATCACCAATCAGAACATCCCTATCATTGACAATCACCAATCAGAACATCCCTATCATTGACAATCACCAATCAGAACATCCCTATCATTGACAATCACCAATCAGAACATCCCTATCATTGACAATCACCAATCAGAACATCCCTATCATTGACAATCACCAATCAGAACATCCCTATCATTGACAATCACCAATCAGAACATCCCTATCATTGACAATCACCAATCAGAACATCCCTATCATTGACAATCACCAATCAGAACATCCCTATCATTGACAATCACCAATCAGAACATCCCTATCATTGACAATCACCAATCAGAACATCCCTATCATTGACAATCACCAATCAGAACATCCCTATCATTGACAATCACCAATCAGAACATCCCTATCATTGACAATCACCAATCAGAACATCCCTATCATTGACAATCACCAATCAGAACATCCCTATCATTGACAATCACCAATCAGAACATCCCTATCATTGACAATCACCAATCAGAACATCCCTATCATTGACAATCACCAATCAGAACATCCCTATCATTGACAATCACCAATCAGAACATCCCTATCATTGACAATCACCAATCAGAACATCCCTATCATTGACAATCACCAATCAGAACATCCCTATCATTGACAATCACCAATCAGAACATCCCTATCATTGACAATCACCAATCAGAACATCCCTATCATTGACAATCACCAATCAGAACATCCCTATCATTGACAATCACCAATCAGAACATCCCTATCATTGACAATCACCAATCAGAACATCCCTATCATTAACAATCACCAATCAGAACATCCCTATCATTGACAATCACCAATCAGAACATCCCTATCATTGACAATCACCAATCAGAACATCCCTATCATTAACAAGAGGCCCAGAGGGCCTGTATCGCTCACCTGGTTTTTTGTTAGTAATTATCACAAGACTCTGACAATTAGAAAAATAAGCAAAATTGACTCCCAAAGTTTAATTTTGAATCACATGCAACCATATAATGATGCTATTGATACCATACAAATATGCTATCCAATACATAGGTTCAGAGACAAAGTAATTTATATGAAAATAGTAGCCTAATTGACCTTTTTGACCTCGCATCTATTGCCGTTTAAGGCCCCGGGGGTCAGCCCTATCATTTGTACAATTTCAAATCCCAACCCTATTAGGATGCTACCATTGCATTGTAAGTGCTCTTCCATTCTTAGTTGCAGAGAAGAAGTCGTTTATATGGAAATAGCCAAATTGACCCCTTTTGACCCCACCCTTCAGGCCCCCGGGGGGGTCAGCCCCATCATTTGCAAAATTTTGAATCCAAACCCTATAAGGATGTAACCAGTGCATTATGAGCGTAATCCCATGTTAAGTTGCAGAGAAAAAGTCATTTATACGGAAATTGACCACTTTTGACCCCGCCCCTCAGGCCCTCGGGGGTCAGCCCTATCATTTGCTCAATTTGGAATCCCCAGCCTACAAGAATGCTACAATTGCATTATGGGTGCTATACCATGCTTAGTTGCAGAGAAGAAGTCATTTATATGGAAATAGCCAAAATGACCCCTTTTGACCCCGCCCCTCAGGCCCGCGGGGGGTCAGCCCTATCATTTGCACAGTTTTAAATCCCCACACTATAAGGATGCTACCATTGCATTATGGATTCTATACCATGCTTAGTTTCAGAGAAGAAGTCGTTTATATGGAAATAGCCAAATTGACCCCTTTTGACCCCGCCCCTCAGGGCCCCCGGGGGGTCAGCCCCATCATTTGCACAATTTTAAATCCCCACCCTATAAGGATGCTGCCATTGCATAATGGGTGCTATACCATGCTTAGTTGCAGAGAAGAAGTCATTTATATGAAAATAGCCAAATTAACCCCTTTTGACCCCGC
Organism: Argopecten irradians irradians; assembly: GCA_004382745.1. NCBI lineage: Eukaryota > Metazoa > Mollusca > Bivalvia > Pectinida > Pectinidae > Argopecten > Argopecten irradians. The sequence goes on from SAYR01029704.1 coordinate 943,069, forward strand.
CCCTCAGGCCCCCGGGGGGTCAGCCCTATCATTTGCACAATTTTGAATCCCCACCCTATAAGGATGCTACCATTGCATTATGGGTGCTATACCATGCTTAGTTTCAGAGAAGAAGTCGTTTATATGGAAATAGCCAAATTGACCCCTTTTGGCCCCGCCCCTCAGGCCCCCGGGGGGTCAGCCCCATCATTTGTACAATTTTCAGTTAGTAGCCCATAAGGATGCTACCAGTCAAATTTTGTTGAAATCCGACCAGCGGTTATGGAGAAGAAGTCGATTGTTGACGGACGACGGACGACGGACGCCGGACGCCGGACGACGGACGACGGACGCCGGACGCTGCGGTATCCCATAAGCTCACCTCGGTCCTTTGGACCAGGTGAGCTAACAATCATCAATCAGAACATCCCTATCATTAACAATCACCAATCAGAACATCCCTATCATTGACAATCACCAATCAGAACTTACTTGTCTGCTAGGTCACTGAGGAGATACTCTATGGCCTCCAGTCCCTGACCTTTCTCGTGAAGGTCATGGTATCGAGCCTCCATGGCCGTAATAGCTGCCTGGCTGTGTCCGGGCATGTCAATCTCCGGGATTATCTGTATATGTAGGAGTTCTGCGTGTCTGAGGATCTCACGGTAGTCGTTGACTGTGTAGTAACCGGAGCTGGGGTAGACAGGGTCGGGACCTGATCCTAAGGCCGGGAAGAGGCATTTGTTCTTCATACCTCCATGACACCGTCTAGATCCAACCTGTAAGTGGAAATATTTACATTTCAACCAAACTATCCAAGAGGTCCAGAGGGCCTGTATCGATCAACTTGTTAAACTAATATCACAACAAGAGGCCCAGAGGGCCTGTATCACTCAACTGGTTAAATTGATATCACAACAAGTGGCCCAGAGGACCTGTATCACTCAACTGGTTAAATTAATATCACTACAAGAGGCAAAGAGGGCCTGTATCACTCACCTGGTTAGATTAATATCACAAGAAGACGCCCAAAGGGCCTGTATCACTCACCTGGTTAAAAATTAATATCACAAGAGGCCCAGAGGGCATGTATCACACACCTGGTTAAAAATTGATATCACATAAACTCATACCACATAGACTAGTGATGCTACCAATTTAAACCAGTGAGGAATACAGAATGAGTGTTTAAAAATGAATCTATAAGAAAAATCGCAGGATCACCAGGACCTGATACAGTGAAGAAGTTGGAAAATTTAGGGTAAAAACGACTCATGATTATCAAGAAAATGTTTTTACAATAACTTGGAAAGTAAAATGACTGTGATCATCTGAAGTTATTGACCTTTTTTCTGAGTAATAAAAATTTTAAAATCTAATACCTGTGTTAGTTCAGGCAGTCCCTGTATCTCGATCCTCCAACCTTCATCGTCTGACAGATGTATGTGAAGCTTGTTCAACTTGTATATAGCCATAACATCCAACAGCCGCAAAACTTCGTCTTTTGGATGAAAGTTCCGCGCAACATCCAAGTGCAAGCCGCGATATCCAAAACGAGGTTGATCTCTGATCTCTCCGACGGGAACTTCCCACAACTCCGACGGAATTTGATGTGCTATTCTGTACAGAGTGATTGCAGCGTAGAATGCTCCGTGGGTGTGGCTGGCAGCTAGTGTGATTGAGTTGGACACAGGATCCACATTTAATGTGTAGGCTTCATCAACTGTTGTAGGGAGATGCTTCAAAGGTACGACGGTCTCCTCCGTAAACAAAATAAAGTTAGACCGCGGCTTTACACTGCTCACTTCCAGTTTCAACAAATCTAAAAATTAAAGAAAATAAACTTTGGTTTGATTTCATGTCCTATACAAATTGTGAGTGTTGGTTATTTCAGGGTAGGCCATACTGTTTAGTGAAGGAAGCAAGAGTTAATACAACTCAAGGGGAGAAATAAACTCTTAAAGGAGCTTATGCTATATAAAAGGAGAAATAAACTCTAGGGGAGCTTGTGTGATATAAGGGGAGAAATAAACTCTTAGAGGAGCTTGTGTGATATAAAGGGAGAAATAAACTCTTAGAAGAGCTTGTGTGATATAAGGGGAGAAATTAACTCTTAGAAGAGCTTGTGTGATATAAGGGAAGAAATAAACTCCTAGTGGAGCTTGTGTGATATAAGGGGAGAAATAAACTCTTAGGAGAGCTTGTGTGATATAAGGGGAGAAATAAACACTTAGAGGAGCTTGTGTGATATAAGGGGAGAAATAAACTCTTAGAGGAGCTTGTGTGATATAAGGGGAGAAATAAACTCTTAGGGGAGCTTGTGTGATATAAGGGGAGAAATAAACTCTTAGAGGAGCTTGTGTGATATAAGGGGAGAAATAAACTCTTAGAGGAGCTTGTGTGATATAAGGGGAGAAATAAACTCTTAGAGGAGCTTGTGTGATATAAGGGGAGAAATAAACTCTTAGAGGAGCTTGTGTGATATAAGGGGAGAAATAAACTCTTAGGGGAGCTTGTGTAATATAAGGGGAGAAATAAACACTTAGAGGAGCTTGTGTAATATAAGGGGTGAAATAAACTCTTAGGGGAGCTTGTGAAATATAAGGGGAGAAATAAACTCTTAGAGGAGCTTGTGTGATATAAGGGGAGAAATAAACTCTTAGGGGAGCTTGTGTGATATAAGGGGAGAAATAAACTCTTAGAGGAGCTTGTGTGATATAAGGGGAGAAATAAACTCTTAGAGGAGCTTGTGTGATATAAGGGGAGAAATAAACTCTTAGAGGAGCTTGTGTGATATAAGGGGAGAAATAAACTCTTAGGGGAGCTTGTGTGATATAAGGGCAGAAATAAACACTTAGGGGAGCTTGTGTGATATAAGGGGAGAAATAAACTCTTAGAGGAGCTTGTGTGATATAAGGGGAGAAATAAACTCACTTAGAGGAGCTTGTGTGATATAAGGGGAGAAATAAACTCTTAGGGGAGTTTGTGTGATATAAGGGGAGAAATAAACTCTCTTAGGGGAGCTTGTGTGATATAAGGGGAGGAAAAAAACTCTTAGAGGAGCTTGAGTGATAAAAGGGGAGGAAAAAACTCTTAGGGGAGCTTGAGTGATATAAGGGGAAAAATAAACTCTCTTAGAGGAGCTTGTGTGATATAAGGGGAGAAATAAACTCTTAGAGGAGCTTGTGTGATATAAAGGAGCTTGTAAAATATGGGGGAATAAGCTCTTATAAAGGAGCTTGTATAACATGGGGAATAGCTCTTATAAATGGGCTTGTATAACATGGGGGAATAAGCTCTTATAAAGGAGCTTGTATAACATGGGGAAATAAGCTCTTATAATGGAGCTTGTAAAACATGCGGAAATAAGCTCTGAAAAAAGGAGGTTGTTAAACATGGGGAAATAATTAAGCTCTTATAAAGGAGCTTGTATAACATGGGGAATAGCTCTTATAAAGGAGCTTGTATAACATGGGGAAATAGCTCTTATAAAGGAGCATGTAAAACATGGGGGAAATAAGCTCTTATAAAGGAGCTTATAAAACATGGGGAAATAAGCTCTTATGAAGGAGCTTGTATAACATGTGGAAATAAGCCCTGAAAAAAGGAGCTTGTATAACATGGGGGAAATAAGCTCTTATAAAGGAGCTTGTAAAACATGTGGAATAAAGCTCTTATAAAGGAGCTTGTAAAACATGTGGAAATAAGCTCTTATAAAGGAGCTTGTAAAACATGGGGAATTAAGCTCTTATAAAGGAGCTTGTAAAACATGGCGAAATAAGCTCTTTTAAAGGAGCTTCTAAAGTATGGGGGAATAAGCTCCTATAAAGGAGCTTGTATAACATGGTGAAATAAGCTCTTTTAAAGGAGCTTGTAAAACATGGTGAAATAAGCTCTTTTAAAGGAGCTTCTAAAGTATGGGGGAATAAGCTCTTATAAAGGAGCTTGTATAACATGGGGGAAATAGCTCTTATGAAGGAGCTTGTATAACATGGTGAAATAAGCTCTTATAAAGGAGCTTCTATAACATGGTGAAATAAGCTCTTATAAAGGAGCTTGTAAAACATGTGGAAATAAGCTCTTATAAAGGAGCTTGTATAACATGGTGAAATAAGCTCTTATAAAGGAGCTTGTATAACATGGTGAAATAAGCTCTTATAAAGGAGCTTGAAAAACATGGGAAAATAGCTCTTATAAAGGAGCTTGTATAACATGGTGAAATAAGCTCTTATAAAGGAGCTTGTACAACATGGTGAAATAAGCTCTTATCAAGGAGTTTGTATAACATGGTGAAATAAGCTCTGAAAAAGAAGCTCGTAAAATATGTGGAAATAAGCTCTTATAAAGGAGCTTGTATAACATGGTGAAATAAGCTCTTATAAAGGAGCTTGTATAACATGGTGGAATACGCTCTTATAAAGGAGCTTGTATAACATGTGGAAATAAGCTCATATAAAGGAGCTTGTATAACATGGGGGAATAAGCTCTTATAAAGGAGCTTGTATAACATGTGGAAATAAGCTCTTATAATGGAGCTTGTATAACATGTGGAAATAAGCTCTTATAAAGGAGCTTGGATAACATGGTGAAATAAGCTCTTATCAAGGAGTTTGTATAACATGGGGGAAATAAGCTCGTATTAAGGAGCTTGTATAATACCAGGGAAGAATTAAAGAGCTTGATTGTATGATATAAGGGCTCATCATCGGAAATCATGTAAAATTTTTCATGGTTAGCCCTTACCTGTATAACATTTATAACAACAGGTAATATCTAAATGTTGTATTTACCTTTGTTGAGACCATAAAAAAACAAGAGGCCCAAGGGCCTTAATGGTCATCTGCCTTCTTTGGCAAAAGTCATAATAGGAAATTAATTAGATACGGTGTCATGGTAGCCATCTTCGATTTGAGATCAACCAGAGATGTAACAACACTTCGCCAAGATCATATCAGGATCATTTCATGCAAGTTTCAACCAAAGCACAACTGTGGAACATGAGAAGACGTTCCAAATACATTTTCAAGATGGTGGCTGTGGTGGCCACCTTGGATTTCAGATCGACCCGAAAAATAACAGCACTTGGTCGGGACCATGTCAGGATCATATCATGCAAGTTTCAGCTAAACCACACTTGTAGAACTTGAGAAGAAGTTCAAAATGTGAAAAGTAAACACACAGGGCAAAGTGGACAAAGATGGACGAAACATGATGACTATAGGTCATCCTGACTCTTCGAGTCAGATGGCCTAAAAAGTCTTTACATCCTGAACATTTCAGGTTCACTAGTACGAGGGATGTTCCGAAATTAATATTACTTGCGCAATATCTCGTTGAAATCGTGCTAAATGGGCTTAAAACTACCTCGTGGCGTTAGCGTGATATCTGAAGCGTAATTAGTTAAATATATCGCTCACAATTACAATGACCTTGGTGCTGTGTACATTGTTTTGTAGCGCACTCCTTACACTCTATACAAATATGGTTGGCAAGAGAGTTGAAAACGTAATTGAAATTAGGGCCTATATCAAAGGTAGGTCTCTACTTGGCTTAAAGCCAGTGGATATTCATCGTGAGGTGTGTGATATATATGGGAAGAGTCAAATGTCATATATATATGACTATTTGTAGGTGGGTTGCTCGATTTAAGTCAGGACACCAGCAGCTTAAAGATGCTGCCCACACAGGTCGCCCTGCAACAACAACAACAAAGCATAACATTGAACTAATTCGGCAAATCCTTGACAAAGATGCAAGGTACACTGTCCGGCAGTTAGCTAAAATGACAGGCTTGTCTTTAGCACATATTCATTGCATTTTAAAGAAACATCTTAAGCTGGGCAAGATCAATGCCAGGTAGATACCCCATTTACTAACTGACAACCAAAAGAGGTCCCGGGTTGACAAGGCCCAATCCTTATTGAAGAAATACCCAAAATACAGCAAAAAGGCTTTTGATAACTTGGTCACAGGTGATGAAACATGGGTGTATTTTTTCGAACCCAAAAGAAAATGCTCTAATCGAATCTGGGCAAGCAAACACGCCAGGCGCCCTAGCATTGCTAAAAGAATACGCACCGTGAGGAAGGTTTTGTATGTCATATTCTTTGATAACAAGGGTCCAATCATTCAAATCCCTGTTCCAAAAGGCAAAACTGTCACAGCGAAGTATTATAGAGACGTAGAACATTGAAAACTTAAGAAAGTCTACAAACGCCGCCGCCCACAGACAAAGTCTGGTTTGAAGTACCTCAGGCTCTTACATGATAATGCGCCAGCACACATGGCGCGCATTTTAACGGAGTTTTTTAAGGCAGAAAAGGTCACTGTCCTCCCCCACCCTGCATATTCATCAGACTTGGCCCCCTGTGACTTTTTCTAGTTCCCCAAACTAAAATTTCATCTGTCTGGAACAAAATATAAATCAAGAAATGCCCTTGGCTCTGCCATTTACCAGTATCTTATGAGTATACCAATTCAAGAGTACGAAATCTGTTTCCAAAAGTGGATCGATCGGTTGAAACGATGCATAAATGCAGAGGGGGAGTACTTCGAGGGACAGGGCAAAGTAAAATGATCAGAATTACTTCTATCAAAGAGAAATCACAAAAGTAACAATAATTTTGGAACACCCCTCGAATTACCTGCCAGGTATCTCGCTTCCTGGAAGAATTTCTCATTGTGAATTATTTTCCAAGTCTTCCTATCCATGGTCACTTTTTTGATTGGATGCAAGCTGGTCTTTACGGGTGTCGGTATGACGTATGACCCCGGATGTCCAAGGTCGCGGATCACGAGGTTCCTGTTAAATCGGTCCTCGGCTGTGAATGGGTTGTACCTATCATTGGTTCGTCTCTTCCACTGGTTTTCTGTATCAAAAGCGTGGACGAATGTCATATTACTGTTCATTGTGGACTGTAACAAAAGTGGTGTTACCTTTGGTGCTGACACGTACCAATTTGGGAAGAAATCTGACCTTGATATAAGGAAGGCTTTAGCCTCCAGGTGAAGGTTGACCTCTGCCCCGGCCCCCCATCCACTGAATTCACTCTCTTCAGGAACCAATCGATACAGCGACCCTTCCACATGAAATAAACGGAACAGTGACTCTTTAATTAACACCCCGTCTGGGTATGGAAAATTGAACTGCTGGAGAAATCGAATGGAATGGAAATAAATCTCCCAGTTTCCATATGAGATTGTTGCCGTCCCCAGATTGGTTAATGTTATCTGAAACCAGCATGTAAGGTTGCTCTCCAAGTTCGTGAGGACAGCAATTTCTACTTTCACTTTGTCTGCAATATATTCAACCATAGCTGTGTCTTGTTTGGAGCGCTGAATGCCCGGATGTCTCTGGAAGGCGAGGAGAGGGTGCTCTATGGGAGCGTTGGCTGCCTTAGCCAACTTCTCAAGGACTTTAGTCCGGTCCACCGGGGCAACATGGTGAGCTGTAAAAGATTATAAACTGTTTAAAAAGTGAGCTTATAATAGATGATACACTTTATCAAAGTGAGCTTATAATAGATGATAAACTTTATCAAAGTGAACCTATAACAGATGATAAACTTTATCAAAGTGAGCTTATAATAGATGATAAACTTTATCAAAGTGAGATTATAATAGATGATAAACTTTATCAAAGTGAGCCTATAATAGATGATAAACTTTATCAAAGTGAGCCTATAATAGATGATAAACTTTATCAAAGTGAGACTATAATAGATGATAAACTTTATCAAAGTGAGCCTATAATAGATGATAAACTTTATCAAAGTGAGCCTATAATAGATGATAAACTTTATCAAAGTGAGCTTATAATAGATTATAAGCTTTATCAAAGTGAACCTATAATAGATGATAAACTTTATCAAAGTGAGCCTATAATAGATTATAAACTTTATCAAAGTGAGCCTATAATAGATGATAAACTTTATCAAAGTGAGCCTATAATAGATCATAAACTTTATCAAAGTGAGCCTATAGTAGATGATAAATTTTATCAAAGTGAACTTATAATAGATGATAAACTTTATCAAAGTGAGATTATAATAGATGATACACTTTATCAAAGTGAGCCTATAATAGATGATAAACTTTATCAAAGTGAGCCTATAATAGATGATAAACTTTATCAAAGTGAGCTTATAATATATGATAAACTTTATCAAAGTGAGCTTATAATAGATGATTAATTTTATCAAAGTGAGATTATAATAGATTATTAACTTTATCAAAGTGAGCTTATAATAAATGATAAACTTTATCAAAGTGAGCTTATAGGAAATAAGAAAGCAATAAGAAGCAATAAGAAATCTTATGAAAATGGTGTGAAGCTTCTTAAAATAAATCAAAATACTGAGAATTGGAAAATTCCAAATTGTGAGCTTGTATACTGCAAACTAACTTTTATAAGTGCCAAATAAATTCTGTGAATTCCTTTTCAAAAGAGATCAACTTTCACAGAACAGACTACATATAGTTCTACTTTCATTTGATACTATCATACTAAGTCATATCTTTAATAATTCTCAAAGATCAACTTTCGCGGAACAGACTACATATAGTTCTACTTTCATTTGATACTATCATACCCCGGTACTAAGTCGTTTCTATAATAATTCGCAGAGATCAACTTTTTCGGAACAGACTACATATAGTTCTACTTTCATTTGATACTATCATACTAAGTCATATCTATAATAATTCACAGAGATCAACTTTCTCGGAACAGACTACATAATAAATAATAGTTCTACTTTCATTTGACAATATCATACTAAGTCATATCTATAATAATTTGCAGATATCAACTTTCACAAATTTTAGTCAATCGCAAAATTCGTGAAAGTAAATTGCACACGAATAAAAGTTTGTTTACAGTATATTAGAGAAACATAAGAAATTATCCATGATGTAAACTCTGAAGGTCACTATTTTTAAGATGCTCCATCGCTGACAAATGGGTTTTTTTTCACTATTAATAACAGGAGCAGACAATTTAGTATTTTTCTTCAGTTACTAAAGTTACTTACGTTACACCATTAATTTACTTCAAGTTAAAATATAAAAAACAAATAATTACACCCCGAAAAACTCTGTGACGTACACTATACCAAAAAAATCTGTGATACTATATTCTATGTTGAATTAGGTACTAATTGTGCATGCACGAAATGCAAAATAAATTATTTTAAATAATTTCTTGTGTTAATTAGACATATATTTACATGATTAAACACCAATTATTGTTAAAATGATAAGTATCATTTATGCTCTGTCGGCGGTGGAGCATCTTTAATTTTGTGTATCAATATCAAGTGCAGTTTTAACTTCTATTTAAATTGACCATTTGGGACCATATGTCACATGTTCATCAGGTAATCTTTGACCTGCAACCTGAATTGGATGACCTAGCAATAAATTTATGTATTAATCAATACCTACATTGAGTGACAAACATTTACAGTATCTGACCTATGGCCTATAACATTTGACCTCTGACCTGTATGGCCTACCTTTTGGCCTTACACCAGGTAAAAGGAAAAAATCCTTGCTGTGAGCTGGGTTCCAGTCTGTGACCTATGACCTATACTGTCTGACCTCTGACCTATATGACCTACCTTTTGGCCTTACACCAGGTACAAGGAATAAATCTTTGATGTGAGCTGGGTTCTAGCCTGTGACCTATGACCTACATCATCTGACCTCTGACCTACCGTTTGGCCTTACACCAGGTACAAGTAATAAATCTTTGCTGTGAGCTGGGTTCCAGTCTGTGACCTATGACCTATATCATCTGACCTCTGAACTACCTTTTGGCCTTACACCAGGTACAAGGAATAAATCTTTGCTGTGAGCTGGGTTCTAGCCTGTGACCTATGACCTATATCATCTGACCTCTGACCTACCTTTTGGCCTTACACCAGGTACAAGGAATAAATCTTTGCTATGAGCTGGGTTCTAGTATGTGACCTATGACCTATATCATCTGACCTCTGACCTACCTTTTGGCCTTACACCAGGTACAAGGAATAAATCTTTGCTGTGAGCTGGGTTCCAGGCTGGTACTGTCTTATCTACAAAATAGAAAAATATCCTGATACAGTAACACTGTAATAAACACCACAGCATGAATACAGCAGTCCTGATACAGTAACGCTGTAACAAACGCCACAGCATGAATACAGCAGTCCTGATACAGAAACGCTTTAATAAACGCCACAGCATGAATACAGCAGTCCTGATACAGTAACACTGTAATAAATGCCACAGCATGAATACAGCAGTCCTGATACAGTAACACTGTAATAAACGCCACAGCATGAATACAGCAGTCCTGATACAGTAACACTGTAATAAACACCACAGCATGAATACAGCAGTCCTGATACAGTAACACTGTAACAAACGCCACAGCATGAATACAGCAGTCCTGATACAGTGACGCTGTAACAAACACCACAGCATGAATACAGCAGTCCTGATACAGTAACGCTGTAACAAACACCACAGCATGAATACAGCAGTCCTGATACAGTAACGCTGTAATAAACGCCACAGCATGAATACAGCAGTCCTGATACAGTAACACTGTAATAAACGCCACAACATGAATACAGCAGTCCTGATACAGTAACACTGTAATAAACGCCACAGCATGAATACAGCAGTCCTGATACAGTAACGCTGTAATAAATGCCACAGCATGAATACAGCAGTCCTGATACAGTAACACTGAAATAAACGCCACAGCATGAATACAGCAGTCCTGATACAGTAACGCTGTAATAAACGCCACAGCATGAATACAGCAGTCCTGATACAGTAACGCTGTAATAAACACCACAGCATGAATACAGCAGTCCTGATACAGTAACACTGTAATAAACGCCACAGCATGAATACAGCAGTCCTGATACAGTAACACTGTAATAAACACCACAGCATGAATACAGCAGTCCTGATACAGTAACACTGTAATAAACACCACAGCATGAATATAGCAGTCCTGATACAGTTACACTGTAATAAACACCACAGCATGAATACAGCAGTCCTGATACAGTAACACTGTAATAAACGACACAGCATGAATACAGCAGTCCTGATACAGTAACACTGTAATAAACGACACAGCATGAATACAGCAGTCCTGATACAGTAACACTGTAATAAACAACACAGCATGAATACAGCAGTCCTGATACAGTAACACTGTAATAAACGCCACAGCATGAATACAGCAGTCCTGATACAGTAACACTGTAATAAACGCCACAGCATGAATACAGCAGTCCTGATACAGTAACGCTGAAATAAACGCCACAGCATGAATACAGCAGTCCTGATACAGTAACACTGTAATAAACAACACAGCATGAATACAGCAGTCCTGATACAGTAACACTGTAATAAACGCCACAGCATGAATACAGAAGTCCTGATACAGTAACGCTGTAATAAACGCCACAGCATGAATACAGCAGTCTCCCAAAACACTTACTTAAAACATACACAATTTATATAGTGTATATATACCACTATTTATCATCTGTGTAATTCTAAAACATATTACTGAATCAATGATTCTTACTGACAACAGGGATTTCTCTCCAGTTCTAACTTTGAGTGTCCCAGTTCACAAGTACCTTATTAAAACATTGTCGTCTTTTTGCTAAAATTTACTGTAGATTTTATAAAACTTTCTATGCTGTATCAGAAAATGTATCTTGTACTGTAATAACTGTGTATGCTTTTGAAAAAATAGACAATTATTGCTTCTACGTCATCTAATTGACCTGTAATTTACAAAATTATTCCCTAAAATTTTGAATTTGTGAAAGTGGTTTTCAGAACAGGGAATCAAACACGTCCATTAAATGATCCTCACTTGTTTACATTATAGGAGTTATCTCCCTTATCACGTTACTATACCATACAGTGTCATACATTTATAATAACACATAGCCATTCAAACAGATTTATAAACTAATTGTTCCATGGCTCATTGCTTCTGTTGGTTTCTCTTTACCTTAGGATGCTTCAGTCAACAAATGGTTAGTATCCATTATATGAGGTGGAGTCAAGCAAGAGAAGCTGGAGAAAACCATCAACCTACTATCACTCTCTTTTATGTTTCAAGTCTTTATATCTTCTGATGCTTCTGATGTCAGGACCAAGGGACACATGTCAAGACCAGGGGACACATGTCAGGACCAGGGGACACATGTAAGGACCAGGGGACACAAGTGATAACCAGGGCACACATGTCAGAACCAGGGCACACAAGTCATAACCAGGGTACACAAGTCAGGACCAGGGCACACATGTCAGGACCAGGGGACACAAGTGATAACCAGGGCACACATGTCAGAACCAGGGCACACAAGTCATAACCAGGGCACACAAGTCAGGACCAGGGGACACATGTCAGGACCAGGGGACACATGTCAAGACCAGGAGACACATGTCAGGACCTGGAGACACATGTCAGGACCAGGGAACAGATATGTCAGGACCAGGGCACACATGTCAGGACCAGGGCACACAAATCAGGACCAGGGCACATGTGTCAGGACCAGGGGACAGATGTCTGGACCAGGGCCACATGTCAGGACCAGGGCACACAAGTCATAACCAGGGCACACAAGTCATAACCACGGCACACAAGTCAGGACCAGGGCACACATGTCAGGACCAGGGCACACAAATCAGGACCAGGGCACAAGTGTCAGGACCAGGGGACACATGTCAGGACCAGGAGACACATGTCAGGACCAGGGCACATGTGTCAGGACCAGGTGACAGATGTCAGGACCAGGGCCACATTTCAGGACCAGGGCACACAAGTCATAACCAGGGCACACAAGTCATAACCAGGGCACACAAGTCAGGACCAGGGCACACATGTCAGGACCAGGGCACACATGTCAGGACCAGGGCACATGTGTCAGGACCAGGGCACATGTGTCAGGACCAGGGGACACATTTCAGGACCAGGGCACATGTGTCAGGACCAGGGGACACATGTCAGGACCAGGGCCACATTTCAGGACCAGGGGACACATGTCAGGACCAGGGGACACATGACAGGACCAGGGGACATATGTCAGGACCAGGGCACACAAGTCATAACCAGGGCACACAAGTCAGGACCAGGGCACACATGTCAGGACCAGGGCACACAAATCAGGACCAGGGCACTTGTGTCAGCACCAGGGGACACATGTCAGGACCAGGGCACAGATGACAGGACCAGGGGACACATGTCAGGACCAGGGCACGCAAGTCATAACCAGGGCACACAAGTCAGGACCAGGGCACACATGTCTGGACCAGGGCACACAAGTCAGGACCAGGGCACACATGATAAATGTAACTTCCATTTCGATCCAAACAACACATTCATACTTACGCTTCTTATAAGTAACTTTCGGAGGAGCAGAACTGAAAAAATACAAAGGTAACAATCAAACCAAACATTCAGAAAAGCAGAACTGACTGAAGTTGTAGGTATAAGACATCATTTAGGGTTTTAAATTAATTTACCATGATTTGGGAAAATACTGACTGAATTTGAGAAAATATAGTGCAATTTTTCAACTTGGAGTAGGTCCATCTACTCGGCCTACAAAGGCCTGGCAAAAACCTTGAAATTTTTGTTTTTATTTTCATATATCAAATACTAAGACATGGTCCCGGGGCATAAACTTTATACTTACTGTAGGTAATCCCGAGCTGCAATCAGTATCCCTATAGCAACACCAAACAAAACTATCGCTCGGATGTTTCTGCTACTAAAATGGTAGATGCTAGATCGACACGCCCGGGCAATCATATCTGTTTCCTTCGCTGGTCACAATCTAGAAAATATGTGATAGAATTTACAACATCAATTCATTGAAAAAAAACATACAAGGAATGCATAGTACAGTTATTCACTTGTTAATGACTTGTTCACCATCTATATGAATCTGTTCACTTAGTTTTATCTGTAAACTGATGTCTCAGTGACTGGTTCACTGAGTTTTATCTCTGTAAACTGATGTGTCAGTGACTGGTTCACTGAGTTTTATCTGTAAACTGATGTGTCAGTGACTGGTTCACTGAGTTTTATCTGTAAACTGATGTGTTGTGACTGGTTCACTGAGTTTTATCTATGTAAACTGATGTGTTAGTGACTGGTTCACTTAGTTTTATCTATGTAAACTGATGTGTCAGTGACTGGTTCACTGAGTTTTATCTATGTAAACTGATGTGTTAGTGACTGGTTCACTGAGTTTTATCTGTAAACTGTTGTATCAGTGACTGGTTCACTGAGTTTTATCTGTAAACTAATGTGTCAGTGACTGGTTCACCGAGTTTTATCTGTAAACTGATGTGTCAGTGACTGGTTCACTTAGTTTTATCTGTAAACTGGTGTGTCAGTGACTGGTTCACTGAGTTTTATCTGTGTAAACTGATGTGTCAGTGACTGGTTCACTGAGTTTTATCTGTAAACTGATGTGTCAGTGACTGGTTCATTGAGTTTTATCTGTAAACTGATGTGTCAGCGACTGGTTCACTGAGTTTTATCTGTAAACTGATGTGTCAGTGACTGGTTCACTGAGTTTTATCTCTGTAAACTGATGTGTCAGTGACTGGTTCACTGAGTTTTATCTGTAAACTGATGTGTCAGTGACTGGTTCACTGAGTTTTATCTATGTAAACTGATGTGTCAGTGACTGGTTCACTTAGTTTTATCTGTAAACTGATATGTCAGTGACTGGTTTACTGAGTTTTATCTGTAAACTGATGTGTCAGTGACTGGTTCACTTAGTTTTATCTGTAAACTGGTGTGTCAATGACTGGTTCACTTAGTTTTATCTATAAACTGATATGTCAGTGACTGGTTCACTGAGTTTTATCTGTAAACTGATGTGTCAGTGACTGGTTCACTGAGGTTTATCTGTAAACTGATGTGTCAGTGACTGGTTCACTGAGTTTTATCTGTAAACTGATATGTCAGTGACTGGTTCACTGAGTTTTATCTGTAAACTGATGTGTCAGTGACTGGTTCACTGAGTTTTATCTGTTTGTTTGTTTGTTTGATTTATTAACGTCCTATTAACAGCTATGGTCATGTAAGGACGGCCTCCCATGTATGCGGTGTTTTGTGTGTATGTTGTGCGAGGTGCGTGTTTTGGGAGACTGCGGTATGTTAGTGTTGTGTCTTCTTGTATAGTGGAACTGTTGCCCTTTTTATAGTGCTATATCACTGAAGCATGCCGCCGAAGACACCAAGCAACACACCCCACCCGGTCACATTATACTGACAACGGGCGAACCAGTCGTCCCACTCCGTAAACTGATGTGTCAGTGACTGGTTCACTGAGTTTTATCTATAAACTGATGTGTCAGTGACTGGTTCACTGAGTTTTATTTATGTAAACTGATGTGTCAGTGACCGGTTCACTGAGTTTTATCTGTAAATTGATGTGTCAGTGACTGGTTCACTGAGTTTTATCTGTAAACTGATGTGTAAGTGACTGGTTCACTGAGTTTTATCTGTAAACTGATGTTTCAGTGACTGGTTCACTGAGTTTTATCTATAAACTGATGTGTTAGTGACTGGTTCACTGAGTTTTATCTGTAAACTGATGTGTCAGTGACTGGTTCACTGAGCTTTATCTGTAAACTGATGTGTCAGTGACCGGTTCATTGAGTTTTATCTGTAAATTGATGTGTCAGTGACTGGTTCACTGAGTTTTATCTGTAAACTGATGTGTTAGTGACTGGTTCACTTAGTTTTATCTGTAAACTGATGTGTCAGTGACTGGTTCATTGAGTTTTATCTGTAAACTGATGTGTCAGTGACTGGTTCACTGAGTTTTATCGGTGTAAACTGATGTGTCAGTGACTGGTTCACTGAGTTTTATCTGTAAACTGATGTGTCAGTGACTGGTTCACTGAGTTTTATTATTTGTAAACTGATGTACATGTGTCAGTGACTCGTTCACCATCTACGCGACTCTTTCTATTCCTGCATGTTTTATGATCAGGTACCGTTTTTGCATCTTACATTTAGGCTATTCTGTATTTGCATATTACAGAGTTATCTGCCCTTGCGGATAGGTATTGATTATGAAGTCATGTGTTTGCGAGCATAACTTCTTTCTTTTCGAAAAAAAAGATGTAAATTGCGCTCACAAAATCATGACGTAACAATCGATACCTATCCCCAAGGTAGCAAACTCTGTAATATGCAAAGATGGATATTTTGACCTGTACTAGGATTTAAACTGTGATTAACTGCAAAATGACATTGTCTTGGTCTATACAGTGTAAAAACACTCTTTCATAAGTGGATATGAAGGATGGGATATTCTAGCCTAGACCAGGTCATTAAATGTGTAATACATCATTTTGTTATCCCAAGGGTAGAGTATCCATACATCCACATATAATTTAACTATAAGATAGACCAGGGGTGAATATAATGTCAGTGATAGTAACCACTGCACTATTGAGGATGGTGTTATGTAGCTATGTGGCAATGTACGTGTGGCTCGTTATGTCAATGTATATATACATACTGCTTTTCATAATATCCATATAACCCATCTTAAAAGATGTTCCACCGCCGACAGAGCATAAAACGATATTTATCATTTGAACAGCAATTGGTGTTTAATCATGTTTGTCTATAATTAACACAAAATGTAATATAGAATAATTTATTTTGCTTTTGGTGCATGTGCAATCAGTACTTCATTCCATATAGGATATACATAGCTACTGTTGTTGCGGAAAAGATATCACCTTCTGACTGAAAAGTCAGTCAACAGTCTTTATCTTTTCCGCTAAATCTTGTATCATATTGTATCGTATCATATAAAAAAACAATTATTGACTTTTTGTAGGTTAATATGAGGAATTGCTAAACCTTTGAAAGGTGATATTACCCTCGGCCATATCACCTTTCTCAGGTTTAACAATTCCTCATATTAACCTACAAAAAGTCAATATTTGTATAATGTCAATACTAAATAGGTACGTAATTCACGTGTTTACTGGTTGGTGCTGGATTCAAGACTGGCGAGATTTAATTGTCACCTACCTATCCGACAAACAGATACTTGAGGTATCCCAAAAACCCGCGGCATTCCAATAATTGAGACAACTCGACCAAACCATGTTTCACTACATTCTCAAGATTTGATGTGTACGCTGATTTTGTGACCAGGAATAACATTTTTGTTTACATTTGTCCAACTCATGAAATCTACATGACAGATGTCGAAAGTAAAGGTGATCTAGAAGCCAATGGCTTATCAATAGACCGAAGATCAGGTAAATTAGGTATACATGTTGTCAGATTTGGCTAGAGACCCTATAGTCAAATCTAGCTATATAGCCAGATTTAGCGTGCTACCAGACCTGGTCGAGTGCAGGTAACACTAGGGGAAAGTAGTCAAATTTCGGACGGATTCAAATTTCGGACAGTAATTAGAAAATACTTAAAAACTCATGAAATAGTCCAGATATTTAATAAAAAGTCATTGTAACTGACCTATGCTTTACTTTCAAATTGGAAATTAACAAGATTGAAGAACAGATATGTGAGCATTATATTTTGTATGGTAAGTTTGAATGTGAATATGTGACTGCGACCTTTCCTGCGGTTGAATATACAAAAATGAACTGGTCAAATGACGCAATATGGAACTCCAATGCAAACATGTCTTATTCAGTGTGTTCATTAAACTTTTTATTTGTTTTTGTTTAAACACATCCTTTTATTGTATTTTGAGTAAAAAGTAAACAATACAGTGGGAATTAACCATCACTATACCTATATAAAGTTTGGTGTCCGAAATTTGAACACCCATTACTAATATGAAAATTTCCTTATTTGGAACAGTCCAAATTAATCGATAAATACTTAAATATTGTTCGATTTTCGTAACATTTGTAAAGTTCTGAATGGATTTTAGTAATTCAGAGCTTTCCTTAGTTATAAAATTGATAGAAAAGTAGAAGTAGTAACTAGGGTAATCAGTTATATCCTAGAAATAAAAGTGCAAGTATACAAGGGAACATGTTTATCAGCTAAAGCCTTGAAGGGTTCTTACACATTGAGCTCAAAATCTGGGTATATATGATGAAAGTTACAACAGATATATATTATATTAACTAAACAAACTCAACAAACTTTTTATTTCAATGCATATACATTTGTTCACATGAAATTCATGATTATGTAACAATATATGTGTTTATATGAAAATCATACTTATTTTAATTGGTTTTTAATTGCTGTCCGAAATTTGAACACCCTATGTCCGAATTATGAACACCCCTGTCTGAAATTCGAACAGCTATACATTGCTGATTACTTTTGCCTGGTATAACACAAATTTAGTATATGTGTCGAGTTTCAAGTGATAAATGCAAGAAAAGAAAATTCTCTTTCTGCTCATACCTCAGTTGTGGGGGTATGTGGATAGGTTTCAAGCATACAAAGGTTTTACTATTAAGGTGTCCGAAATTTGACTACTTTCCCCTACATGCAGCGCAGTATATCTAGTCGCCTGCGACACGGTGAATGCAGTTTATTTCGATCTGTCATATTATAAGCAACAATCAGCAATGACAACAGGTAGATATGTATAAGCCAGGTACCCTATATACCTACATCTATATCTGTTGTTGTCTTCCGCCGACGTGGCCAGCACAACTGTCTAGTTGTTATGGTCGACTACCCCTTCACCTGAATTCTGTATCCGGCCGGTTTTGTTGTTTACAATGCAACTAACGGTGTCAACTGAATTTTATACCAAGACAAAAAGGTCTGGTCAGACCGGAACAATATCATCATCTCCGCTATATTTCGATATACATGACACAATATTGATCCCTGTAAATAATAACAGTAAGATTAATTCGGTAAAACAGTCATATTATACATAAAAATATAATTGTGCATATTTAATGGGAGCGGGTCAACCTTTTACATAGAA
Organism: Argopecten irradians irradians; assembly: GCA_004382745.1. Lineage (NCBI taxonomy): Eukaryota > Metazoa > Mollusca > Bivalvia > Pectinida > Pectinidae > Argopecten > Argopecten irradians. Next base: position 962,049 of record SAYR01029704.1, read on the forward strand.
AATAAACCGTTCATGTACGTGTACAGGTACATGTAACAAAATTTTAAATTATCTTTTTTTTGATCTAAGGTCGTTGTACAACATCACTTGTATGGAGAAATGAAAAAAAAAGGTTCAGACCTAATCACCTTCTCCCAAAACGGAAATATCTTCGAGTTGCGCACGTGCAATATATATATAGGTCTACTACGGACAGAGTACACCTAATTATATATACCGTCTTCTTGGAAACATTTGGGAATCCTAATACCAAAATGTCATTGTCAATAGTCAAAAAGTTAAACGACTAGAATTTGCATTTCTACACTATATTTAAAGTGAATAGTCGGGCAAAGAAAACCAGTCTAAATGCGTTTATTGGCCTTCCAAAAGTTCTCACATATTAATACGACGGTCAAGTTCTGCTTACGTTTCGCAGTTCTGACCATTAAAGTAAAGAAAAGTTGAAAGCATTGAAAGCGAGGCTGCGTGGAAATGTAACCACGGACATAGTCAGCCGGGAGGACGTTTTAGGATTCCTATGATTTAAATTTATTTCTTCGTACGCAGACAGATTTTGGCGAGAGATTTTATTTTTCTATTTCATTAGAAATTATACTGGATACATTCACACCATTTTTACCGACTTTAGCCATCCTTGCCCGACTATCCACTTTAAAGAAAATCATTGCAGGCCTGTGATTGGTCAAGTTCAGCTGTTTTCCACTGAGCTGCATCCAATTTTACTATGAGATAGTCCAGGGGTGTAGAGATCGTAAGTGATCGGAACCCCTGGAGTATCGAGGATGATTGAAACCTAATGTCTGGTTATGATATATCACTGTATATTATGTTATTTTATTTAGTCGGTTATTCGCCAACTGAGAAATATGATACGTGTTTTGTCCTTCATTCGTTCGTTCGTTTGTTAAAAGGCCACTATCTTTCCGAAACGGCTTTTGATTAAGTTGAGTATAAACGTATTTTATTGCAAAAACAATTAAAACAGGATTGGCCACAAGTTATATATTTTTTTATTTTTAGAATGGAAATGAAAAACGAGATTTTATAGTGTCTCAAAAGTTATTAGCTTTACATTAATGCTGTATGTACTCCAGAACAATTTCTTTGAAATAGTTTTATAACGCGGGTCGTCTTATGGGCCGTGGTGGACGAGTGGTTAAGATGTCCTCTGGGATGCGGATTCGAATCTTTTGTGGGGCATGCGCAGTTGCCAGATACTTACCGCTGGTCTGTGGTTTTTCTCCGGGTACTCCGGCTTTCCTCCACCAACAAACCTGGCACGACGTCCTTACATGACCCTGGCTGTTAATAGGACGTTAAACTAATAAAACCAAACCAAAGTCTTATATGTTTCCCGCCGTCGTCCTAAATACCACGCGTTAGTTCTTGCACCAGACGGCAAAACAGCGAACTGAGTATTCACCGTGAATTAACCTTGCCTGGTGTTGTAACCTCATATAATGCTATCAATGTAAATTGTCTAATGTTCTTATTGTTTTGAAGAAATCTTTAATTTTTTGATTCGGAAAGGTATAGTGTGCCTTTAATGGTTTACGGTAGTATGCCAAGAATTCTTACTTATATAATTCCTTGGTTATTAGTAATCGCTTTTTTTTAATGAATCCTTAAAGATGATCCGCCGCTGACAAATGGTATTTTTTCACTATCAAAAAACAGAAGCAGACGATTTGGTATTTTTCTTCAGTTACAAAAGTTACTTACTTTACACCATTTCCACCATTGAAACGTTTGGGCTTCTAATTTTATTTAAAGTTTAAAATATAAAAAATAATTAATTGCATCCCGAAAAAAATCCCTGACACTATATCCTATATGGAATGAAGTACTAATTGCGCATGCACCAAAATCAAAACAAATTATTTTATATTATTTTTTGTGTTAATTAGACATACATATACACGATTAAACCCCAATTATTGTTCAAATGATGAGTATCATTTATGCTCTGTCGGCGGTGGAGCATCTTTAATCAAACCCCACTGTTATTGCATAAAATGTAAAATACTCTCAAAGGGCAGCTAAAAGTAAGAGTCATTTATTTAAAGATGCTCCACTGCTGACAATTTTTTTTTCTATCAAAAACGAATTCGTGTTTTACTTCAGTTACAAATGTTACTTACTTTACACCTTTAATTACCACCATTGAAAAGTTTGAGCTTCTAATTTTAGATAGAAATATTAAATGTGATTAATTGCGTCCCGAAAATATTCCGTGGCACAATATGTCCTACATTGAATTTGTACTGATTGCGCATGCACCAAAAGCAAAATAAATTATTTTCTATTATTTTTCTGTGTTAATTAATTGGACATATATATACACGATTAAACATCAATTATTGCTCAAATGATGAAACAAATTAAGCTGGTTTCCCTATGTACGTATTGTGTACAATGTTCCTGTTCTGTGACCTTTGTATACATTTGTACTTTGATTATTCCTCGTGAGTTTTTTCTCTTACCCCAGACAGGGCTATCCACAGTTTTTTTTCTATCTCACCCTAGGGTAAAGACAAGCTACACGAGATCTTCGCACGTGCTTAACAATGGTATGACGTCACGACAACAGTATCATGGCGTCGCGGTAATAGTATTATAACGTGAACACGACAACAATGAAATGACGTCACAAATTCAATTCAATTATTTGCATTTTTACATCCACAAACAAGGATCGATAGCAAATTACAAAGATAACATTACATGTATAACACAATAATAATAAAACAAGAAAAACTTATGCTAACAAGAACAACTTATGCAAAGACGGCGAAGGGTACGGCGACTCATTGAGGTCACGTCATCCTCGCTTGCATAGCTAGGTGACACGTTGCGTTTATTAGAGACACAAAGTGGTGCACGGGGTAAGAGAAAAAGAATAATTCGCCCTCTTTGGGATGAGACAGGAGATCTCAACCCTCGGGATAAGATTCTTAAGAATCGTACCCCTCGGGTTGAGATGCTCCTGTCTCACCCCAAAGGGGTAAGAGATTCTGTTAATCTCATCCTAAGGTAAAGAAAAACTACACGAGATCTTTGCACGTGCTCAATCGATTGTATGACGTGACGACAGCATGTATCATGACGTCGCGGTATAACGTCACGACAACAATGTCAATGAAATGACGTCACAACGACGGCGACGACGACAATACGGGAGTTTCGAGATCCCAAAACGACGTGGGTAAAGTGCAATTTACCGTTGATTAGTCCCACCATCCGGTGATTATGACGTCATCATTTGACGCGAGTTTCATGACGTCATAATCACTGGATGGTGGGACTAATCGACGGTAAATTGTACTTTACCCACGACGTTTTGGGATCTCGAAACCCCCGTATTGATTGAAGTCACATCAGCCTCGCTTTTATAAGTGACATGTTTATTTGAGAAACAAAGTGGTGCACCCTCTTACAAAGATTCTGATAAATAAGCTGTTAAACACTCGGCAAAGCCTCGATCGAGTTTGTAAGTTATGGACGTGGCTGATATGTGCCATTTTCGCTTTTTCGCTTTTTCGCGTTGGAAAAAACGCGAAAAAGCGAAAATCCGATTTTACTTTATCGCTTTTTCGCACTTTTTCCAACGCGAAAAAGCGCAAAAAATTGCAAAGCGAAAAAGCCAACAAGCCAAAAAAAACGAAAAGCGAAAATGGCACAAATCAGCCGCCATATGTTTGACAACTTAAGAATCTTACCTCTCTGGTTGAGATTCTCCTGTCTCACACCAAATTAAAAGGGGTGAAATATTCTATTTATTTATCATTGCCTTCTTTTGAGGGCACTAGTGTTGCCGAGGGGTGGCATGTAGCACCCGAGCCAATGAATGATATTGTGCTACCTAATATAAATATTCCTAGTTATCGCCCTTAGCTACTGTACCAATAAAAGTTTACGCAGTTCAATCAAAGCATATATCCTCTTACCCATGTTCGCTCAGATCACGACCACTGTTCAGGGTACTAATATGGCGACATTGAAGGAACTCCGGCGACTGCGGGACGAAGAACGTACTCTGGTGAACATAGCATCAAAAGTTAGCGACCAACTCAACCGTCTAAAGGTTTGAAGCATTGAATGCCATCTGAAGATCAGCTGGCACTTGGATACATTTTTTTTCTAAATATCTAGACTCAATGTAGTCTACATTCCAATGCTTGTTCACAAAAAACAATCTTTTTGGAAGAACGTTTTGTTGTTGAACAGGTCGGGAATAGCTCGTATAAGGTATATACAGGATATTCCTGCATTTGAGTAACAGTCCTGTATTTGAGGGATAATTTTGTTACGCAAATGCAGGATTCTGTGCATATTACAAACCAGGTGAGAGATACAGGCCCTCTGGGCCACTTGTTCCTGGTCATAGGCATCTTGCATGTTGTTTAGTAGTGTAAAGAGACAGTGACAAATCCTTCTCACTTATAAATCCTTGGGTCAAATCCATGGGTAAATATTTGTCGTAAATTTTATTTTGTCAAATTCACTTTTAACGTTATAGAAAGTGGGAAAGATGAGGCAAATAGTTCTGTGTAGTGTAGATCAACTCTTATTTGTGTATGATTTACTTTCACTAATTGTGTTGACAGTGTTATGAATTTGACATACAGACTTGTACGTTGTGTTAACAGTGTTATGAATTTGACATGCAGACTTGTATGTTGTGATTACAGTGTTATGAATTTGACATACAGACTTGTATGTTGTGATTACAGTGTTATGAATTTGACATAAAGACTTGTATGTTGTGTTGACAGTGTTATGAATTTGACATACAGACTTGTATGTTGTGTTGACAGTGTTATGAATTTGACATGCAGACTTGTATGTTGTGATTACAGTGTTATGAATTTGACATACAGACTTGTATGTTGTGTTAACAGTGTTATGAATTTGACATACAGACTTGTATGTTAAATGTGTTGATAGTATAATGAATTTGACATGCAGATTTGTATGTTAAATGTGTTGATAGTATAATGAATTTGACATGCAGATTTGTATGTTGTAGGTTGAGGAACTAGCCCTCGTGAGTATGATTCGTCAAAATTCAACTCGGTCTGATGAGGAGAAAACAACACAAGAAAACCAGTCACATCAGGTATTATAAAATATTGTGACAGTATTTAGACTTATTAGATCTTTTAACCCAAAATTACACCCCCTCCAGATAGATTTTTTTTCTTGAACAAAGTTTAAAACCAAACATCAATGTATGTCTGCTTGTAATTTATAACTAGATCTAAATGATTTTTAATTAAAGAAAAATTAAATAATTTTTCATTTTTGTTTTTTTTTTTTTTTTAATATTATTATTTTTGATTTATTTTTTTAAAAAATCAGGTAATTGATATATTTATAATGAAGAATAAATCAACAGACTATTAAAGACAGATTTTTGTACAGTGATGTTGCGGATGAACTTGGACTGCCTTAAGTGACTCCCTGTCTTATGTGACTTTTTGTGATGGTCCCTTAGAAAGTCACATAAGACAGTCTCAACTGTAACTTATAAGTTATGTTGGTAAAGAAACACTATATACTCCCCTTATCTGGAGGAGTTGATCATGAAATTATATACATGTACACCTGGTATCCCTCAAGGATCAGTTTTAGGGCCATGCATTGCTAATTGTAATTTTCGTAAATGATTTACCAGACATTGTAAAATCTGATATGTATCTATTTGCGGATGACACAAAAATATTCATAAAAAGTAAAAGAATACATGTAATTAAAGTTGAAGAAGACAAATTAGAAACGTGTACTACAATATGATTTTTAATTTTGGAGTGCTAAATGGTTACTGAACCCAGAAAAATACATGTCAGATATTGAAAGATATTGGAGTAACCATTGACCCAGATTTATCATTTGAAGACCACATCAGTGAAAAAGTAAACAAAGCAAATAAGACTTTTGGACTTTTAAGGTGAACATTTCACTTCATGAACTACAAAACTTTTCTTCCCTTATACAAAAGTCTAATCAGAACACAACTGGATTATACAAGCTCAGTGTGGACACCAATTAAGGTAAAGGATGTAGTTCAAGGATTACGGTATTAAGGTAAAGGATGTAGTTCTAGGATTACCGTATTAAGGTAAAGGATGTAGTTCTAGGATTACCGTATTAAGGTAAAGGATGTAGTTCTAGGATTACCGTATTCAACCCAATAAGCACCCATGTCCCTATAAGCGCCTCTCCCCATTTTTAAGGCCTTGCAGATTCCAATTGCCCTAGTATAAATAAAGACCAAAACTACACAAAACTGTATAGGTTTGCTATAATTTCGTCTTATTAGCACCTTTTCATTTTTTTTTCATTTTTTTTAAACAGCTAGGGCGCACATTGGGTCAAATACGGTAGGCAAAATTGAATCGGTTCAAAGAAGAACCACGAAAAGTTTATCAGCCATGAAAAAATTAACATACCAGGAAAGACTACAAAAACTTGAACTTAGAGACATGTATGTTATAATCATGACGTCATGTTGTAATCCACACAGGACATCACGGTCTGTGAACTTGTATGTTATAGTCATGACGTCGTGTTGTAATCCACACAGGACATCACGGTCTGTGAACTTGTATGTTATAGTCATGACATCGTGTTGTAATCCACACGGGACATCACGGTCTGTGAACTTGTATGTTATAGTCATGACGTCGTGTTGTAATCCACACAGGACATATGTTAAATAGTCATGATGCAAACCACACGACATATTAGAGGATTAGAGGAGACATGATCAAGCTCTATAGAATCACAAATAGCCATTACAACAAGGAATCTCGCAAGTTCTTTAAACTTTGAAAAGATGTTGGATGTAGACAGGGCGGTCAAGGTCATTCCAAAATGCTTTTCCCATAACATTATAAGACTAACAGAAAAGGAAATAGCTTTTCAATAACAACAGTCAAATGGTGGAATAGCCAAAAAGAGGATATTGTATCTATGCCAAATATACATACCTTTAAAGATGCTCCACCGCCGACAAATGGTATTTTTCACTATCAAAAACAGGAGCAGACGATTTAGTATTTTTCTTCAGTAACAAAAGTTACTTACTTTACACCATTACCACCATTGCAAAGTTTGAGCTTCTAATTTTACTTCAAGTTAAAAATATGAAAATAATTAATTGCATCCTGAAAAAATTCTGTGTCGCTATAGCCTATATGAAATGAAGTACTGATTGCGCATGCACCAAAGTCGAAATAAATTATCTTATATTATTTTTTTTGTGTTAATTAGACACATATATATACGATTAAACCCAAATTATTGTTCAAATGACGAATATCATTTATGCTCTGTCGGTGGTGGAGCATCTTTAATTAGACTGGATAAATTATTGTGTAAACATGATATCATATATATAACTATAAGGCAACTATATCATAAACAGAAAATGAACTGTAATATTAATTGATATTATTTTGGGTCCGGTGTACAGGAACATATTTAATGTGTTCCTGTACTGCAAAACTACTATACTATACCAATATACGCCTCCATTCCATGGATTTAACGATATTTTACCACTGTGTGATGGTTATATTATTAGATTATAACACAGCCATTATATTCCATATTAGATGGAATTGTGAGTCTTTCAAATATGATCAAATCACGATGTTAAAGTGTGACGAGGAAAGAAGTCAAGTTAACTGTGACAGACTAATATGTCATTAGCACATTCAGAAAGACTTAAAATATGGCTGACCTACAGAAAGAGTATAAAATATGACTGACATACAGAGAGAGTATAAAATATGGCTGACATACAGAAAGAGTATAAAATATGACTGACATACAGAGAGAGTATAAAATATGACTGACGTACAGAGAGAGTATAAAATATGACTGACGTACAGAGAGAGTATAAAATATGGCTGACATACAGAAAGAGTATAAAATATGGCTGATGTACAGAAAGAGTATAAAATTTGGCTGACGTACAGAAAGAGTATAAAATCTGGCTGACGTACAGAATAGTATGAAATTTAGCTAACATACAGAAAGAGAATAAAATATGGCTGACGTATAGAAAGAGTAGGAAATATGGCTGACGTATAGAAAGAGAATAAGATATGGTTGATGTATAGAAAGAATATGAAATATGGCTGACGTATAGAAAAAGTATGAAATATTGCTGACGTATAAAAAGAGTATAAAATATGGCTGATGTACAGAAAGAGTATAAAATATGACTGACATACAGAAAGAGTATAAAATATGGCTAATGAACAGAAAGAGTTTAAAATATAGCTGATGAACAGAAAGACTTCAAATATGGCTGATGTATTTTTATACAGAAAGCGTATAAAATATGGCTGACATATAGAAAGAGAATGAAATATGCAGCATGCTTTAAAGCCCGCAGTATGATGCCAGCATACAATACAGCATAATTATACTGCAATCATGCTTTATATTGTAGATTTGAAACAGATTGCAGCATGGCGCCGTGGTGTAATACAGCATATGCTGTAATTATGCTGTAATTTCTGGTTACAGTGTTGATAGCAAGGTGACGGCTTTGACCTCTTATGTCTTGATTGTTGGTAGTGTTATTTTATATTATACCTTTATCTGTATATTTTCTTTCATATTTTTCAGATAACTCTGAAAACGGAGACAGTCGGCGTTGAGGGAGAGGACAACAAACCAACAGAGTTACCTACCTTGGACCTTTCTGTCCAGTCTACGACGGGACATGTTCACCAGTTTGGTGAGTAGATCTCATTAGCAAACAGAGTTGAATTTTTTGTTAAGAGTTACTTCCCTTTTCTAGAGTCATAGTTGACCTTTGTCCTCTCTTTACGGTTTACTGAAGAACGTGACAACTTTGAGTCTAGTTTATGTTGTAAACAACTTGAATTGTCTCCCCTTGGTGATAGCTTATTGTGTTTGCAGTAATTATATATACTTCCCTTTACAAAAGTTTTCCATTAACAAGATTTCAAGTCATTTCCATTTGATATCACTCTTTGTAATAAAACTACAAACTTACACTCATTATTAATGAGCCTATTAAACAAGTTACCTCCCTTAAGGATCTTTAAGGCTGTTTTTGTTTTTTATACAGTTTAACTTGTTGCATCTAGTCGTTTGTTTTTGAATTAATGACAGACCTCGTAATTATATATCATTTTCTGGCGAGCCTTGACAAAGCCTTCATTGGCCCATATTTACCTGCATGTCAGTCAGGATTTATAATTTCTTTTATTAACACGCTGTTCAACCAGTCCAACTGTATAAACGAAAACGGCCCAAATCTAGATTATTTTCCATAACAGCAAGAGTTACTTCCCTTGGTGGACCTATTAAACTAATTATTATGTTTTCAAACACAGTACAGTTATTCTCCAAAATAAAAACTTTCTCTACATCCGTTCACAGATTATGAACTGTTAAATACTATTTTTGTGTTACATATTCCCACCCCCCCGTCTCTCTGTCTGTCTGTAGACATACGGTAAACCTCCGGTTAATTCAAACCGCCGGATAGTTCGAACACGCAATTTTTTCCAGAAGAACGGTAATTTTTTAGCTAGTGATAGTTCGAACACTGACTTTTTATAATCAATCCTATTTCGGATGGTTCGAACACCTCAAATTATGAACGTAAAAGTAAGATTTTTGTCGGCAAATCGGCGCAATGGGGTCCCCAAAAACGGTGATATATTTTGCATATTGCAACAGTTTTGATGTTTGGAATAAAGATTGTATAAATGATCATTATAATGACCATACGACAGATAAGTAATGAACATCTTAAACTATAAATCAAAATTATTTATGCCGATATATATCGTAGGCCAAATGTTTAATCTTAGGCCCCGACAATGTATAATCAAATTCGCTGTACCTGATGGAAACATGTGGAAGAAATCCCCAATGTTTGTTAAGTCCAATCTAGATACGGATATCAGTTTAAGTCGACATTAAAATATGCATTCAGTCTATCTTTAGTCAGCCGATCAAGGTGTTAAATTACCTGTAAACGTGTACCTCACGCTGGCTTGGACAGGCCAGTTACGAGGTGTCACAGCGAGCATCAAAAGCCAGCCGCTGGGTCATAGCAAGTGGGTGTGATTACATATTCAGCTCCAGCCAAAACAATCCACGTGTTGGGTAATTGAACAATAGATACGTAGCTTTTCATCAGGTTAAAACTAGTTACGTAATTTTAGAAGCAGACAATATGCAATCGGGTTTTGGACAATCTGACACTCACAGTGCGATTATGACCTAATTTTACGAAATGAATGTAAAAAAAAATATTTTCAACAGCAGTTTCGTAAATGCAACCGGATTTTCTTTAAAGATGCTCCACCGCTGACAAATGGTAATTTTTCACTATCAAAAACAGGAGCAGACGATTTAGTATTTTTCTTAAGTTATAAAAGTTACTAACTTTACATCATTATCACCATTGAAAAATTTGAGCTTCTAATTTTACTTCAAGTTACAAATATGAAAAATAATTAATTGCATCCCGAAAAAATTCCGTGGAACTATAACCTATATGGAATGAAGTAATGATTGCGCTACACCAAAGGCGAAATAAATTATCTTATGTTATTTTTTGTGTTAATTAGGCATATATATACATGATTAAACACCAATTATTGTTCAAATGATAAATATCATTTATGCTCTGTCGGCGGAGGAGCATCTTTAACTAAAAAAGTAAATAAATAAATTTACGTTTGTTACGATATATAACAAAGATCTAACAAGATTTTCTGTGGTTTAAATAAAGTTTCTATCTCATGATCAGTGTAGGGACGCCGATGTAAATTATAGGCCGCGATCGTGAACGGTGCTGTTTGGGGCCTTGTCCACGTGCACATATGCATGCGGCTTCTGCTACGCAATTAATTATAAATTCACCAATATTAAATGCTCATGTTTACGAGAAAATGATTGAATATATAATCTTCAGGAAACTAAATACTTTTCCTGCTTTTTCTGCCTTACATTGCTTAAGCCAGGTACATCGGTACCCAAACTGGTTTTTACCAATTTCAACTCGGATAGTTCAAACTCACGATTTTTTCCTGAAGCTTAATTTTGGATAATTCGAACTGGTCCATCAATATTTATTTAATTTTGTTCGAACTAACCGAAGGTTTACCGTAACTTTGTCCGGCGAACTCCTACTAAACTACTTGACAGATTTTGATAAAATATGGTACATAACCCTGCCATATACGTGTAGGGTTCTGCAATGTCCCCTATTAATGGAGTTATTAGCTCGCCTGGTCCGAAGGACCGAGGTGAGCTTATGGGATACCGCAGCGTCCGGCGTCCGTCGTCTGGCGTCCGTCGTCCGTCGTCCGTCGTCCGTCAACAATCGACTTCTTCTCCATAACCGCTGGTCGGATTTCAACAAAATTTGACTGGTAGCATCCTTATGGGCTACTAACTAAAAATTGTACAAATGATGGATCTGACCCCCCAGGGGGCTGAGGGGCGGGGCCAAAAGGGGTCAATTTGACTATTTCCATATAAACGACTTCTTCTCTGAAACCAAGCATGGGATAGCACCCATAATGCAATGGTAGCATCCTTATAGGGTGGG
>SAYR01029704.1:973675-1061550 GCA_004382745.1 Argopecten irradians irradians
AGGGGCCGTGCGTCCAAAAAAGTGGTCAATTGTGTCATTCCATATAAACGAACTTCTTCTCTGAAACCAAGCATGGGATAGCACCCATATGCAATGGTAGCATCCTTATAGGGTGGGGATTCAAATTGCTAAAAAAAAAAGGGGCTGCACCCCCGGGGGCTGAGGGCGGGGTCAAAAGGGTCAATTTGGCTATTTCCATATAAACGACTTCTTCTCTGAAACCAAACATGGGATAGCACCCATAATGCAATGGTAGCATCCTTATAGGGTGGGGATTCAAAATTGTACAAAGATGGGACTGACCCCCGGGGGCCTGAGGCGCGGGGTCAAAAGGGGTCAATTTGGCTATTTCCATATAAACGACTTCTTCTCTGAACCAGCTGAAGATAGCACTCATAATGCAATGGGTAGTATCGTTATAGAATGGGTATTAAAATTTGTACAAATGATAGGGCTGACCCCCCTGGGGGCTAGCTCATTTCGAAGGGGCGAGGCGTCAAAAGGAAGCGTGAGATTTGGAATTGCATCATAAACATTTTGTATTGATGATTGATCATAGATCAATGTGCATGTGATATTACATATTTGTAAATGTGGTATTTTATAATTAACCATGGTAGTGATTGATGAATCAATCATGAATGATGGGAAATCGAGAAAAAGGTCGCAATTTGGCTATTTCCATATAAACGACTTCTTCTTTGAAACCAACAAGCATGGGAATAGCACCCATAATGCAATGGTAGCATCCTATATAGGGTGGAATTCAAAAAATTGTAAAAAAAAAGGGCTGACCCCCGGGGCCTGAAAGCGGGGGGGCCCGGGGTTCAAAAAAAAAAAAGGGGTCAATTTTTTTGGGGGGCTATTTTTCCCCATATTAAAGCGACTTCTTCTCTTGAACTAAACATGGGCATAGCAGCCATAATGAATGGTAGCAACTTATAGGGTTGGGGAATTCAAAAATTGTACTAAATGATGGGCCTGACCCCCGGGGGCCCAAGGGTGGGGTCAAAAGTTGGGAGTTCGATTGGCTATTTCCATATAAACGACCTTCTTCTCTGAGAACTAAAACATGGGAATAGCACCCATATGCAATGGTAGAATCCTTATCTGTAAGGGTGGGGATTCAAAATTGTACAAATGATGGGGCTGACCCCCGGGGGCCCGAAGGGTGGGGTCAAACGGGGTCCGAATTTGGCTTTGCCTGCAATAGTTCAAATCTCACCTAATACAGATCAAACCAATCTGATTTCCATATAAACGACTTCTTCTCTGCACCTAAGCATGGAAGAGAACTCATAATGCAATGGTAGCATCCTTATAGGGTGGGTATTCCAAATTGTACAAATGATAGGACTGACCCACCGGGGGGCCTGAGGGGCGTGGTCAAAAGTGGTCAATTTCCATATAAATGACTTCTTCTCTGCAACTTAACATGGGATTACGCTCATAATGCAATGGTTACATCCTTAAAGGGTTTGGATTCAAAATTTTGCAAATGAAGGGGCTGACCCCCCGGGGGCCTGAAGGGTGGGGTCAAAAGGGGTCAATTTAGCTATTTCCATATAAACGACTTCTTCTCTGCACCTAAGCATGGAAGAGCACTCATAATGCAATGGTAGCATCCTTACAGGGTTGGAATATGAAATTGTACAAATGATAGGGCTGATCCCCGGGGCCTTAGACGGCAATAGATGCGGGGTCAAAAGGTCAATTAGGCTACTATTTTCATATAAATTACTTTGTCTCTGAACCTATGTATTGGATAGCATATTTGTATGGTATCAATAGCATCATTTTATGGTTGTGATTCAAAATTAAACTTTGGGAGTCAATTTTGCTAATTTTTCTAATGATTGTCAGTCTTTGTGATAATTACTAAAAAAAAACCAGGTGAGCGATACAGGCCCTCTGGGCCTCTTGTTACTAATTAGAAGGCCTAATTAGCCCAAGTGTGGGGTTTTAGTCTGCAATTCAAATGACAGTTCAACTTTAGTACAGATTTTTAGCTCACCTGGTCCGAAGGACCAAGGTGAGCTTTATGCCATACCGTGGCGTCCGGCGTCCGGCGTCCGGCGTCCGTCATCCGTCGTCCGTCCGTCAACAATCGACTTCTTCTCCATAACCACTGGTCGGAATTCCACAAAATTTGACTGGTTGCTTCCTTATGGGTTACTGACTGAAAATTATACAAAAAATTGGGCTGACCCCCCAGGGGCCTGAGGGGTGGGGCCAAAAGGGGCTAATTTGTCTATTTCCATATAAACGACTTCTTCTCTGAAACTAAGCATGGGATAGCATCCATCCTGCAATGGTAGCATCCTTATATGGTGGGGATTCAAAATTGTACAAACGATGGGGCTGACCCCCAGGGGCCTGTGGGACGGGGCCAAAAGGAGTCAATTTGGCTATTTCCATATAAACGACTTCTTCACTGAAACTAAGCATGGAATAGCACTCATAATGCAATGGTAGCATCCTTATAGGGTGGAGATTCAAAATTGTACAAATGATGTGGCTGACCCCCCGGGGTCCTGAGGGGCGGGGTCAAAAAGGGTCAATTTGGCTATTTCCATATAAACGACTTCTTCTCTGAAACTAAGCATGGGATAGCACTTATAATGCAATGGTAGCATCCTTATAAGGTGAGGATTCAAAATTGTACAAATGATGGGGCTGACCCCCGGGGCCTTAGGTGCGGGGCCAAAAAGGTTAATAAGGCTACTATTTTCATATAAATTACTTCCTCTCTGAAACTATGTATTGGATAGCATATTCGTATGGTATCTATAGCATTATTATATGGTTGGGATTCAAAATTAAACAAATCATGGAGTCAATTTTGCTATTTTCCTAATTGTAAGAGTCTTTGTGATTTTTGAATCACTAATTACTAAATTACAGAATTACTCAAAAAAAAACCCAAAAAACCAGGTGAGCAATACAGGCCCTCTGGGCCTCTTGTTTAAAACTCATGATTTGTGATGAAACACTTCATTTTTTTTTTTTTCGCTTTTGTAGATGAGGAAGAAGAGGAAGATGAAGATGATATAGAGGCGATACTCAAGCTGTGATCATGGAGCAGTCCACTTGTCACTGACCAGTGGTCAAGATTTCCATACAGAATGACTGTCCTTAAAGCTGATATACCACACAATATGTCCGTAGCAAAGTTTCCGATATAGATGTGATACTCAAGCTGTGACCATGGAGCAGTGCACTTGTCACTGACCACTGGTCAAGAATTCCAGAGAGAATGATGGTACTTTAAGCCAGTCGACCACAGCAATGTGTCCGTAGCACAAATTTCCTATAACATGGAATAGGACTTGTCAGATTTGTGGACTATCACAAGAAACTATTGGAGAGTCTCCAGCTGTCTCAGGTCGTGTGGTTTGCATCATGACTATTTAACATACAAGTTCACAGACCGTGATGTCCTGTGTGGATTACAACATGACTATAACATACAAGTTCACAGACCGTGAGT
Organism: Argopecten irradians irradians; assembly: GCA_004382745.1. NCBI lineage: Eukaryota > Metazoa > Mollusca > Bivalvia > Pectinida > Pectinidae > Argopecten > Argopecten irradians. Next base: position 977,166 of record SAYR01029704.1, read on the forward strand.
TCCTGTGTGGATTACAACATGACTATAACATACAAGTTCACAGACCGTGATGTCCTGTGTGGATTACAACATGATGTCATGACTATAACATACAATGTCACAGACCGTGAGTTCCTCTGTGGATTACAACATGACTATAACATACAAGTTCACAGACCGTGATGTTCTGTGTGGATTACAACACGATGTCATGACTATAACATACAAGTTCACAGACTGTGATATCCTGTGTGGATTACAACACGATGTCATGACTATAACATACAAGTTCACAGACCGTGATGTCCTGTGTGGATTACAACACGATGCCATGACTATAACATACAAGTTCACAGACCGTGATTTCCTCTGTGGATTACAACATGACTATAACATACAAGTTCACAGACCGAGATGTCCTGTGTGGATTACAACATGACTATAACATACAAGTTCACAGACCGAGAGTTCCTCTGTGGATTACAACATGATGTCATGACTATAACATACAAGTTCACAGACCGAGAGTTCCTGTGTGGATTACAACATGACTACATACAAGTTCACAGACCGTGAGTTACTCTGTGGATTACAACATGACTATAACATACAAGTTCACAGACCGTAAGTTCCTGTGTGGATTACAACATGACTATAACATACAAGTTCACAGACCGAGAGTTCCTCTGTGGATTACAACATGATGTCATGACTATAACATACAAGTTCACAGACCGTGGGTTCCTGTGTGGATTACAACATGACTATAACATACAAGTTCACAGACTGTGAGTTACTCTGTGGATTACAACATGACTATAACATACAAGTTCACAGACCGAGAGTTACTCTGTGGATTACAACATGACTATAACATACAAGTTCACAGACTGTGAGTTACTCTGTGGATTACAACATGACTATAACATACAAGTTCACAGACCGTGAGTTACTCTGTGGATTACAACACGACTATAACATACAAGTTCACAGACTGTGAGTTACTCTGTGGATTACAACATGACTATAACATACAAGTTCACAGACCGTGAGTTCCTGTGTGGATTACAACATGACTACATACAAGTTCACAGACCGTGATGTCATGAATATATTCAACAAAAAATTTCTAAGATTGTGAATCTGTAAACAATAAAGGCTAATATACATATATAGGATCTTACATGAGTACTAGTTTCATTTCATATATCGCCAAGGCTCGCAAAAATAAAAACTTGTTAGACTTGTTTCATAAAATCTCATATGAAATGAACACAAATTTAAGATACTATTTATCACATATCTACAAATACCTACATAACAAAGAATTTCACGTCAAAATGTATTCCGAAAATCTAGCAGAGGCCACCATTTTGTCCCGCCGTCCTCTTAATCATGACGTCACGTCATTTTTGTGTCGCCTGCAACGCAAGGGCGACACTTAGGTATCACTATGTCGGCGTTGTCGGTGTCCTCGGCGTCGGCGTCCGGGAAACGGTTTCTGTGCGATAACTGAAGTATTTATTGTCCGATTTCAACCAAATTTGGTGTATAGCTTTATATCAATGAGATCTCAGATGAGTTCGATAATGGTCAATATCCGTCAATATTTACAAGAGTTACGGGACTTTAAAATCGTCAAAAGAGAAAAATCCATGGTTTCCGCTCGATAACTGAAGTATTTATCGTCCAATTTCAACCAAATTTCATAAATTGTTTTATATCAATGAGTTCTCGGATGAGTTCGATAATGGTCGAAATCAGTCAATATTTGCAAGAGTTACGGAACTTTAAAATCGTCAAAACAGAAAAATCCATGGTTTCCGCTCGATAACTTAAATATTTATCGTCAACCAAATTTCATATATTGTTTATATCAAAGAGACCTTGGATGAGTTCAATATAACTTAAATATTTATTGTCCGATTTCAACCAAATTTGGTATGTTGCTTTATATTAATGAGATCTTAAATGGGTTCGATCCTGGTCAAAATTTGTTAATATTTGCAAGAGTTACAGGACCTTAAAATAGTCGAAACATGGCTTCCGCTTGAAAGCATTAGTATTTATTGTCCGATTCCAACCAATTTGGTATATTGCTTTATATCAATGAGATCTTAGATGGGTTCGATACTTTTCAAAATCCATCAATATTTGCAAGAGTTATGGAACTTGATTTCTTCACCTAAATTATAATCAATATTTTCAACTGTAAATAACTATTTTTTGTGATGCTGCGCAGGCGACACATCCACTTCCGTGGAATTCTTGTTCCTGGCGTTATTTTATTGTCTGACGTCACAATGAATTTCCAGCCAATCAAAATCGTTCCAGGTCATATTACACTAGTGACATGCAAAAATATTTCACTTGCGAAATCACTGGATAGCAGACGGATTATGTGATAAATATAGAATACCATTTGTTGTTCCTCCGTTAAAATTGTTTCCTTGGATTCAAAGTGAATAGTCGGGCAAAGGAAACCAGTCTAAATGCATTCATTGGCCTTCAAAAGGTCCTCACATATAAAAACGATTTTTTCCACTACGTATATACTCTTTCAAAATGCCCTAAAGTTTTTGAAAATCCTTAATCATTATCCAATAGAGAATGTCCTAACAAAATTTAGTAAAAACCCCAAAATGGCTGAAATCAGTCTAAAACACTGCTTATGGCTAGTTATTGATTGTGACGTCATGTGTTTGGTAGCATAACATCATAACTTTCAGAGAAAATGATGTGAGTTTACTCACCCACAAGGGAGGTAATTAATAACTTTGTAACGTGACTGAATATGTTAACCATCAATGCTGTATATATATGTTGTCTGTCCCAAAGGAGAAACAGTTACATTCAATTTCTCAAAATATAACTATAAGAAGTTTAACATTTTATTAACTATTCATTATCATGTGCAATAATTAGGGTGTAATTATACTAATAGGTTTTCGGGCGAAGAAAATATGTTTGATTTTCTTACACATTGTTACACCTATTACATCTGAGGTAATGTTTGACATCCGAGGTAATGTTTTACATCCGAGGTAATGTTTTACATCTGAGGTAATGTTTTACATCTGAGGTAATGTTTGACATCTGAGGTAACGTTCTACATCTGAGGTAATGTTTGACATCCAAGGTAATGTTCTACATCCGAGGTAATGTTTTACATCTGAGGTAATGGTTTACATCTGAGGTAATGTTTTCCATCCGAGGTAATGTTTTACATACCGTGTTAATGTTTTACATCAGAGGTAATGTTTTACATCAGAGGTAATGTTTTACATCAGAGGTAATGTTCTACATCAGAGGTAATGTTTTACATCCGAGGTAATGTTTGACATCCGAGGTAATGTTTTACATCCGAGGTAATGTTTTACATCCGAGGTAATGTTTTACATCCGAGGTAATATTTGACATCCGAGGTAATATTCTACATCTGAGGTAATGTTTTACATCCGAGGTAATGTTTTACATCCGAGGTAATGTTTTACATCCGAGGTAATGTTTTAGATCCGAGGTAATGTTTTACATCCGAGTTAATGTTTTACATCCTAGTTAATATTTTACATCCGAGGAGTTCTAATTGAGTTATTGATTGTGATGTAATTGTTTTGAAATTTAATCTCTGTAAAAATTTAAGATGGGGTGCTTATGAACACATGATGTCACAATCGATACCTACCCGGCCGGAAGGGCAGATAACTCTGTAATATACAAATACCAAACAGGTTGGTTGGCTTATCTCCAACTTCAATGGTCACTGTTTGCTTGTATGGTGAACTCGGACAGAAAAACACTCCCCTATATCTTATTAATTACAGGCCACGTAATTATATGTGATGTTATCAAATACATAATGATAAATTCATCAATTTTGACACTCCAATTTAATAATCCTGTTGATTTTCTCAGTCAACTGACTGTAGATGATGGCCATCTGATTAAAATCAAGATTTATATTGTCACTCGTATAGGATCTGACAACATCTCATTAGGGGTCATATTCTTGTGACCTTTCAAATTGAGCATTCAGGCCTTTTTAATAAGTATGGGGCAAAATTTGCCTGTAGAGCACAAGTTACACTCATAACCAGCCAAAGTTTTTCACCAGCAGGGTTTTGACATCCATATATAAGCTGGTGCTTAGAAGATTTTATCAATCAGTTACCTGAGGAAATATCCCGACACCACAAGACCGCCACCTCTGTGTAGCCACCTCTATTCTCCAGGGGTTACTATCACCTATGTTATATCCACCTCTGGACTAGCTCATTGTAAAACTGCAGGCATTTCAGGAGAAAAAAACTGACCAATCACAGACCTGCAGAGACTTCCTTTGATGACCAAAAAAGAGAGAGTGACGCTAATCTTCATTTATTGTCAATCAGTGTAACTTTATTCTATTCTTTTGATATACATCAAATGACCAAATTATCTGTGTCACTTTTTGCCTTCCGTTTTGCTATGATATAGTCCATGGGTGGATGTAACGACAGTGATAGTAACCCCTGGAGTGTCGAGGATACTGGGTAGCAAGTTTAAATCACATGTGAGTGAGGCAGATACCTCCTGCTGGTCAGTGTTTTTTCCAGGAACTCAGACTTCAACCTCCCAAACTTGACAGGGTTTTATTAGTTTAACGTCCCATTAACAGCCAGGGTCATGTAAAGATGGGTCAGGTTTGTTGATGGAGGAAAGCCGGAGGAAAACCAGCAACCAGCAGTCAGTACCCAGCAACTGCTCAACGTGGGATTCGAACTTGTGATCCAGAGTTGGAGGGCTTGTGGTAATATGTCAGGACATCTAACTATTCGCCACCGTGACCCCCGGCATGTCCTTAAATGACTGGTTGTTAAAAGGAATTCAAACCATACAATAGCAATACATCAAACCAATATGGCTGGTACAGTGATTTCTGGGATCGTAGCAATATAACAAACCAACACAGTCTTCAGTTTGATATTTTAATGACTCTTTCACGTCCAATCTTCTCACATTATTTCTTTTTCTACAACTGTCATACATGTGGCGCCGACAAATTTTAAACTTGTGTATCTGAAAAATTTTCAATGTCGGGACACATATCACAAATATAATTATGACAATGAAAACAAATAAACTTAATCCCACCGTTTTAATCTCTATCTTCAGATACTCAGATAAGTTTAAAGATGCTCCACCGCCGACAGAGCATAAATGATACCCATCATTTGAACAATAATTGGTGTTCAATCGTGTATGTATATGTCTAATTAACACAAGAATTAATTTAAAATGATTTATTTTGCTTTTGGTACATACACAATCAGTACTGCATTCCTAATTGGACTAGTGCTACAGAATTTTTTCGGGATGCAATTTATTATTTATGATAATTTAATTATCTTGAAGTAAAATTAGAAGCTCAAACTTTTCAGTGGTGGTAATGGTGTAAAGTAAGTAACTTTTTTAACTGAAGAAAATACTAAATCGTCTGCTACTGTTTTTGATAGAGAAAAAATACCATTTGTCAGCGGTGGAGCATCTTTAATTAAATAATTGATCTGAACATAATGTAAGCATTGTTTAGCTTCTTGAAATCGATATTTTACTTTGAATAATAAAAAGAAAAATTATTACAGTATTCTCAAATCTTTGTGATGTCATTCATACATTAACCATCTGTAACAATGAAATAATCCGACAACATTACCATTAATATAACGGGATCATCTTATCTTCATGATCAGAAAATATCTTCAGTTCATTCAGCTCTGATTTTTTCTGTGATGAGCCTTAGAGATAAAATCAAGCCCAGCGTTTCGTGTGATATCTGTAAATGTTGTATATATTGTACATTTTCACTTGACTATATATGAGTCTTTATCTCAATATGTTATCAAGTCTACATAAAGACTATCATTATTATTATCTACACAATGGAGTTGTCTCCTCTTACCTTAGTACAATGGTTCAATAAGAGTACAATTTTTACTCATTCACCCCTGAAGACACATTTAGACTCTCCTAAAACAAAGACTAGAGCAGTCCATTGTGAAATTTCAGGGGTGAACCAGTTAATTCATATCATAACGACTGTGAACGTAGGGTATTGAAGCGGTGAAGCCTAAAACCTAACTGCACAGAGTTGGATCCCCGTTACATATGTGGAAAGGTCAGGGGTCATCTTCTAATTATGTGAGTTTTCTTCGAGCACTCCGGTTTTCTCTTCTTTTTTAGACCCCTCGCAAGCTTACATCCGCGCCCTTTTATTAAAGCAGCTTATCACAGAAAAAATGTGTATCATTCAAGCATGACTATACAACTGTGAAGATGTAAATTCATTCAACCATAACCATATATACACATTGCACAATAAATAATGATCAAAAGTTAAAAATAATACAACTGAATTACAAAATAATTAGATTTCTACCATCAAGGATAGGTTTGTATACATATATATAATATAATTAGTAAAAATATGTTAAAATTGCAAATTTCAATGGCATGAAATATTTATTGAATTAAAACATCATCAGTTATCCTCACTTCATCTTTGTATATTAAATCAATTAATGCATATATACTGTAATTAGTGCCCGACGTTTTCCCAATAAGGTGTGATCTCAAAATGAAAGTTTTTCATTGGTGAAAATTTCTTTTTACGTATTTCAGTAAGTGTGATATACGGTATACATTTTGCTTGATGAAGTCTATATCGCTAACCATATAATCATCCTTATCCGAAAAAAAAAAAAAATTGCTGGCCATAAAATACGCACTTTAAACCAACTCTTTCGCGTGTGATTTATTTACTTTTTTATGATTTAATTTCGCATAAAAATTTATTCAGAAAAGTTTATCTCTGCATATTATACACATATACATTACTTGAATTCTTGAATTCTCGAAAGTTAATTTTGCTTTGACATTGAAATTGTGAAATTTAGACACAAAATAAAAAAGTTTGCTTACAGTATATTTTCACCACAGGGACCTGGCACAATTTTTCTAACCAACAGTATATAATTTATATCTATGTGTTATTATGGTATTAGTAGAGTACTATGATAAATATTCCGTATTTGCATATTACAAATCACAAAGTTATCTGCCCTTGTGGGTAGGTATTGATTGTGACGTCATGTATTTGCGAGCGTAACATCATACTTTTCAGAGAAAAAGACGTAAATTTTACTCACAAAAGGACATATACCTATCTTCAAGGGAGGTAACTCTGTAATACATAAAGACGGAATATATACACTGTTGGTTGTAAAATCGTGTCAGGTCCCTGTGATCACTGGCACCTGTTATATTTGATGTAATAGATTAATCCTTTATAAAGTCTAATCTGATGCATGTTAACTTTAAATTATAAATTCAAAATAAAAAAAATTGTCAACTACAACATTATTTTCTTATAGAAACTACCCTACATACACATTGAACTCCGCTGATCTAACATTAGTGAAAATCTTACATAATATTATCAAAACATATATGAGAGATATTGGTAACTCTGCCATTTTTACAATCAGCAAATGTACCTCTGTATGTGCTTAGGGGTTTTTAGACAAACTCTTAAACAGATAAATACAGGAGAATCACTTTGATATGTTATAAAAGTTCAGTAATTTTCAGAGGGTTCCAGTACGATTTTGGAAAGAAAAAAAATATTTCAACTTTTTTGCTAATAAAACAAAATGCACTTCAGGTTATGAATGTCTGATTTTCTAAAAACCAGTTAAAATTGGTTATTTTCCTGCTTTCAAAAATCATAATAAATTATATTAATCGGGACAATTGGTAATTTAAAACCATGATATAATGTTAAAACTTTGTGTAGATGCAGAAAAATCATATCAAAATGCACAACCTGTGATAAAACCCAATTTGGTCCCATATCGTGATGTTTTTCTATGAAAAACTGAAATTTTACAACCAGTCATCTAAAAATCTCAGTTATTGAACACAATCACTTATCAATTAGAGATTTACATTGTATTGAACAAGTTCACTAATCAATTAGAGATTTATATCATATTGAACATGTTGACTAATCAATTAGAGATTTATATCACATTGAACAAGTTCACTAATTAACTAGAGATTTATATCGTATTTAAAGGCCCAATACAATTCTAAATGGCTTTTAATTTTGAAAATGGGAATGTGAAACGAGATTGATAATTTTGTGGAGTCACAAAAGATATATTAACTATCATTAATACTGCACTTATCATATCCTTCTCAACAATTTGAAATTATTAAAGTAAATTTTCTTACATTATTATTGTTTTTAAGAAACTTTTTATTTTTTGTTCTAGAATGGTAATATAATTGGCCTTTAAAGTCTCTACACCATTCAGCATTGTTGAGCTGCTACCATAAACAGTTTGTGATAAAATTGAAAGGGGATTATGTATCCAAAACATTGCTATCAGTGTAGCAAATTTATCTTGTTAAACACCACTTTGCTGAATTTGAATTACCGAAATTTCCTTCAATGCCATTTCTATATTTGCATATAACAGAGTTATCTGCCCTTATGTGGACGTCTTGATTGCGGCGTCATGTGTTTGCAAGTGTATATGTCATGTTTCAGAGAAAAGCATGTCAATTTCCTCACAAACTAATGATTTTACAATTATTATGGACACTTGCAAGGGAGGTAACTGTGTCACCTAGTTGCAAGGGAGATAACTGTGTCACTTACTTGCAAGAGAGGTAACTGTGTCATCTACTTGCAAGGAAGGTAACTGTGTCACCTACTTGTAAGGGAGGTAACTGTATCACCTACTTGCAAGGGAGGTAACTGTGTCACCTACTTGCAAGGGAGGTGTATGCACAGATGGAATAACCTTATAATTTTACCATATCTGCAGATTCCTAAAATTGAGGACTAATTGATTAATTAATAAGACATCAATTATATCTTTTACAAATACATTTTGTATAATAATCTTCTGATAAGAATAATACCTTAATTACTTATCCATTTTATCATTTTTAATATTCATTCGCCCATATACAGTAAGTTTTAAAAGTACACAATATATACACATATTGATAAATAAATAAGTGACAATATGAACATGAAAATAAACGAGTTCGTTCTATAATCTGTGACTATCTCTTACTGCAGAAATAATTTTACAAAAAATTGAATTTACTTTAAAGTAATTTTCTTTTGTGCAAGATTTATTTTGCAAATTTTGCGATCCAAGTAATTTCACGAAAGTTTGTCTCCACAAATTAATATCTACATTATTTATATTGATATGAATTTTCATTCATTTTATTTTAATCTTCGCAAACTTGTTTTGAAATGGAAATCACGAAGCTTAGTAGCCCGTAATAAGGTTGGTTTAGAGTAATCAAACTTTATTGATTATTGATTATATATTATAGATTATTGATTATTGACTCTGATTACTGGTTTTGATAATTCTAGTCGTTAATACTCTAGATCTTTTGATGGTAAACCAAAATGAAGAAATTCCTGTTTAAAATCAATAAACAGTAGGAATAATCCAACATTTTTGTAACATTAGACAAAAGACAAGTACAATAAATCATAACCTCCATTTTCACCAACAATGTTAAGAGGTTGGACACATGCAATTTTGACTGGTTTTCTTTATCAATAATGATCATGATAATTATGATGAAACAAAATGTCCAATCTTCCTGTTCCACGTTTACAAACAAATATGCAACATCCAAAAATGCCAAAGACAGGGCATCCATTAAGTCAAAGACACATTATTCTTTACTCAAATTTTCACTGGAAACTAAAACAGACTACCAGGTATATATTGATATCCTTTCATGCTTCGGAAATTGAAACAGATTATACATCATTTCTGTTTTTGTCCCTTGAACCAGGCTACACATCCTTTTTTGATTACAAGAAAATTGAAACAGGCTATACATTCTTTCTTTTTTTGTTACTGGAAAATTGAAACAGACTTTAGCTGCCTAGGCTCCCATACAGCATTCTCACAATTTGTTTTAATGAAGATTTCTAATCAGTTTCTTTTCATTTCTTCTTTTTCTTTGTCTCCTTTTCTTTTCTTTGAAGTTTCATCTTTTTCTTTTCATCTTTTTGTCTTTCTTTCTCCTTCAGGCTGGACACAAGTTTATAAGCAAAGAAAACTGAAAAATAAATAAATAAATAAATAAATAAAAATCTAAGAATTTTTTTTTTTTTTAAAGTTACATTTCAACTTTTTAGTAATAAGTTATTAAAGATACTCCACCGCTGACGGATGGTATTTTTTCTCTATCAAAAACAGGAGCAGACAAAATACTGGTAGTGTTTTTCTTCGGTTACAAAAGTTACTTACTTTATACCATTAGCACCATTGAAAAGTTTGAGCTTTTAATACTAATTCAAGATAAAAATATTAAAAATTAATTAATTGCATCCCGAAAAAATTCCATGACACTATGCCCTATATGGAATTAAGTACTGATTGTGCATGCACCAAAAGCAAAACAAATTATTTTTTAACGCATTTTTTGGTTAATTAGACACATATAAACACGATTATACATCAGTTATTGTTGAAATGATGGGTATCGTTGATGCTCTGTCAGTGGTGAAGCATCTTTAAGTATATTCTTTGGTGTTGTTAAAATAATATACTCTGTATCAACTTCTGGTTGACTGTATAATAATGCAGCTTATCAAAAATTTACAGAAATACCATTTATCCTGCAACCAACATTAGCATTGTCAGACGTAAACACTAACTTCATCCATAGGACATGGAGACTTCTGGTCTCCATAAAGAAAGGAAGTGAGGGGCCTGACAAATATCTTGGAGCCCCAAACACCAGGCACCTAACTTATAGGTTCATGACAGAAGTTTATCTTAACTGATAAGTGAAACAAATGATAGTTTATTGGTTTAGCATCAAAATTATGAAAATTACATCAAAAAGCAGAAAATTAGTGGCCCACTGGGCCTCGTGTAACACAATATCCGGGGCCCGTCAAAATGTTTAGGGGCCTTGGGGAGCCCATAATGATTTTTAGATTTTTAGGAGTCTCGGGCCCTTGACTTACAATAATATCTGATAGTGAGATTACACCTACCACATACATTTTTACTGTATACGGAACTAAAGGAAATTAACTGTATTTCAGAATTTTACCATATGTGCCGAATCGACTGACCTAGTACTTCAAAATCAACACTGTTTGAAAGACTGATATAAGCTGTATTTTGGCAAGGGTTAAGAAAGACAAAAGTGGCGAGCCCTTTTGACTTTCTTTCCCGATTTTTATATAAATAGCAATGTAACAGTTATTAACATATTTGTATTACAATGTTCAACAAACATGTCCGACTTTCAAACAATGGATCAACCAATAGGAGGTTGATGAAATCAGCGCACGTGCTAAAATGCAGCTATTTTCCGTCAGTGCCGAAAACAGCTAAAATATTTGTGTTTGGTGGATTCCAACAATGCTCATGTTGGTTGAAGGATAAATTGTATTATGTGACTCTGAACGAGGAGTTTTTAGATCTTGTATTGGAGTGTAACGTAGAGTATGTATCATAGTGGAGCGGAATTACAAGTCTAATTTAACTAGATTGGGCCTTCAGTCATATTTACCATAAGTTTTTATTTTGTTGTATTTAAATCGTGCTTATTTTATTGATAAACATGTTTACATTTATATTTATAAACATGTTTACATTATATGCAGTTTCATTGCCCGATATAGGAAATAAGCATAAGCTTGTAAGGGTTGGACGAATCACATATGGACACTCGCTATAATCCGACAATATTTGATGATCATGATGAAGCCGGGCCCTACTAAAAGATAAATAAATCATAAAGTAAAGAAAATGACTGATATTAAAAGGCATTTTGCAGGCATACTTAATCTTTCGCGAAATGATTTAAATTTAAACGACCATCAACGATATATTTTGTATGTAAACTATTGTATCGGTACTGAGAGCTGGAGCCATATGTCATACCAAAACACTTACGGAATAATGAGCCTATTATCAGACCAGGGACAATAAAAACAGCATTATCGATGCTTTCTTTGACGGGTCCTGATCCATATTCCACCATCTTGACACTCCTGGGTGGTAGCTACAATCTGTTAAACCGTCCGACAATCTGGCCAGCTGGCAAACCGGATGTGGACGTTGATATGTGCCGGAAGTGAAAACGACAACCTGCATTAGTACTAAATGCAGCTAGAGACAGTCAACTAGATACTTGGCAGTGTGTGACAGGAACGATAACCCAGCTGGTTAAGATTGGCTTTAGGCGACAAGTGTCAAAATTTAGCCGACATACATGTACTCAAACAGGGAAGACATTGAAACCAAACAGAGAGAGAAAATCTTTAACTTACACCTGTAAACCAGTGAGTTAAGGAATATAGAATATGTACTGTAACCGAAATTACTTTTAATTTTTAAAATGGGACTGTGAAATGAGTTTGATCATTTTGTAGAATGACAAGTACCGAAATTTGCTAAAAGGAGAAAGTTATGGTCAGCCATGACTCTAAAAGGGTATGGATTAACATGAAACCTCAGACTGTCTAGGCGAAAAGTATCAACGTGTTGCTGACATACACGTACTGGAACAGGGCAACATATTGAAATCAAGCAGGGAGAGAGAGAGAGAGAGAGAGAGAGAGAGAGAGAGAGAGAGAGAGAGAGAGAGAGAGACAGACAGAGAGAGATACAGACAGAGAGACAGACAGACAGACAGAGAGAGAGAGAGAGACAGAGAGAGAGACAGACAGACAGACAGACAGACAGAGAGAGAGACAGGCAGACAGACAGACAGACATACAGAGAGACAGAGAGACAGACAGACAGAGTGAGAGAGAGACAGACAGAGAGAGAGAGGGAGAGAGTCTTTAGGCCTACACCTCATTCTAAAGCAGAGAGTAAATAAATATAGAATTTTTGTATCAGTAACCGAAATGGCTTGTTTTTGTTTTTAAAATAAATTTCTGTAAAACGGGTTGATCCCAAATATACCCTATTTAATGACTCACTACTTTCCTAAACGACTTTTAATTTTTGAAACGGGAGTGTAAAATGAGTTTGATCATTTTGTAGAGCTGCAAAATTAGAAGTTAACACCGTGATGGTGATGGTAATATGATGATGTTGATGGTGGTGTTGGTGGTGGTAATTATGATGGTGGAGATATGTTGATGATGATAATGGTGATGATAATATGGCGATGATGATGGTGATGATGATGATGATGGTGATGGTGATGATGATAAAATAAAGTTGATGAAAATAATTGAAAAAATGTCCCTATAAACGATGCACTTATGTGTTCATATATCGTATAAATTGTATACACTGTATCACGTCAATCTTGGTAGAGAAAGAGTCAGTATGATTTAGTAATTGTAAATTAATACGCTTATTTTTTTGCAGCGATCACATTAGTCCGCTAAACCTGCCTATATTATTAGGCTTTTTTTAAATTTTTTTGCCTAATATATAGTCTATAAAAGCCTAATAATATAGGCAGGTTTAGCGGACTACGATCACATGAACTATAACGGAATAAATTCGCCATGCGAACAATGAAATATACAACTTGTGGGAATCTAATTTGGACACGGGAGATCCATAATACGTCAAATAGTGTATTTTTAGCTGTGCGCTGCCTAGGTCATGGCAGGCGGAAAGTGACCATACCTCTTTGAATTTATTTGCTTGCCACCAAACAGCTGATGATGGCAAGATGTTGATGTCACAATACTGAAAATATAATAAAATACGACTAGCAGCATTCACAAGTCTCCATTTTAGGTCAAAAGGTGACATTATTAAGATCGGGAATTTTCCTTTCAAAAACATCCTGCGCAACTCCATCCTCGATACTCCAGGGGTTCCGGTCACTTACGATCTCTACACATCGTAAGTGATCGGAAGCCCTGGACGGTATCGAGGATAAGTGAATTAATTAATTAAGGCAACATCCTCTTTTTTCCAAGAAAACTGACAGAATCGCTCCAAACCGGGTTTTGGAAAGTGACAGTGGTGTATTTGCATTTATCACATAATCCGTCACATATCCAGTGATTTCGCACATTTAATATCTTTGCGTATTGAATAACATTGAGCGGTTTTCATTGGCTCTAAGACTTGTTTCATCAAATGTTATTTGAAAAGGACACTCTTGAAGATGCTCCACCGCCGACAGAGCATAAACGATACTCATCATTTGAACAATAATTGGTGCATAATGATGTATATGTATGTCTAATTACATCCTCGATACTCCAAGGGTTCCGATCACTTACGATCTCTACACCCCTGAACTATCTCATAGCGAAATTGAAGGCAGCTCAGCGGAAAACATTTGACCAATCACAGACCAGCAAAGATTTCCTTTGAAGACTACAGAGAGAGCTACGCCCAACTTCAAAGCCACACAGTCAACCACAGTGTACCGTTATACCGCTCTTTTGATGTACATCAAACGACTCAATTACCTGTTCTGTTCAGTTGCCTCCAGTTTTACTATGAGATAGTCCAGGGGTGTAGAGATCGTAAGTGATCGAACCCCTGAAGTATCGAGGATGGTCTAATCAAAAATAATATAAAATATTTCATTTTGCTTTTGGTGCATGCGTGATCAGTATTCCATTCCATATAGGACATAATGCCACATTTTTTTTCGAGGCGCAATTTTCTTTCAGTTTTTTTTTATCTTGAAGTAAAATTAGAAGCTCAGACTTTTCAAAGATGGTAATGGTGTAAAGAAAGTAACTTTTGTAATTGAAGAAAAAATACTAATTCTGCTCCTGTTTTTTATTGAGAAAAAATACTTCCTGTCAGCGGTGGAACATCTTTAAGATCATATATATATTCTCAAAAAAGTACACAACGGAAGATGACATTATGAATGTTTATTTTGATTACATATCATCAAATTAACAACATTTTTTAAAAACAAACTACAGAATTAAAATCGAATATTTATATACATTTACATAGCACGTGCTTATGACATTTTCTTTCATTGCTTTAAATATAAATTGTTTGTTTGGAATTGGCATAAACGTAAATAAGGAATATATAATGTCAGACAAAAATATGACATACTGCTCATCCTCGACACTCCAGGGCTTCCTATCACTTACGATCTCTAGAGATGATAAGTGATCGGAACCCCTGGAGTATCGAGGATGCATACCGCTCGGATAAAAAACTTTTTCTATAGCTAGAACAGTTGATCACAAGCGTCAGACTAGCAAGTCAGAAAGCCAGAGCTTTAAGTTGCAGCAATAATAATATTTCTTTTAAATCTAGCACTCATACAAAGCAATTTGAGGATGACTTCATATAGGTTTCAGCTGATCAAAAAATGACAAAGATAGCGTATAGATGTATTTGGTTCAGATATATCTATCGAGGGAAATCTTGTTTACAATGTCAATAGAGATATTACAATAATATACATGTAAAACGCAGACCTATACATTTTCAAATGTATTTAGGGGCCGCCGCCGTCATAATGACCGGACGTAAGTTGACTTACCATATAATGGTGTTAGAATTTATACGAGTTACCTCCCTTGTACCACAAGAAATCTAATCACGACACGGTATCCTCGAGTTACAGACAGAAGATAAAATAATAACAGAAAAAAACCCAGAAATTCTTGTTCGAGAAAAAAATGACTGATTATAAATTTGTGAATTTTCTCCCAATTTTTTTTATGCCGCCAAGACAAGACAAGATAAAATAAAGAGAAAATAAAGATAAATAAGATAAAATAAGATAAATAAATAAAAAAAAGAGAGATTTATAAATCATTTAAATAGTTTATGAATTGCTTAAACATCGCCTTTAATTTTTTAATATATTTTAATTTAATTTATTTTTATCCAAAGTGAAATACATGTTTTCATCTCTACAGGAAACAAAAGAAAAAAAACCAAACAGCTCTGCTAAATTGTCAAATCGTCGTGTTTTTTAGGTTTTTTTTTTAATTTTTTAATTACTGCTATAAACATAAAATTTGAATAATTGTAGGAGAAAAAATATATTCAATTTTATTTAAAATATTCAGCTATGAACAAACGTGCCTATCGAACGGACCAGTGTGTACACTCGGACGTCGTCGAGGACACCCCTAGAGGCCCAGCTCGAAGTCGTTCGGTAAAATCGGGACCAAAACTCGACAATGGATCGATTGTCCCCTGGAAAATACTTTATTTTGTTTGTTTATGTATATATAATTGTTTAATATGATATGTGATGATTATTTGTGTATACTTACTAGTGTGAATGATATCATATTTATTCAGAAAACACTCCCAGAAGATGGTCATACAAAGGGTTCCTCCTCTCCCATCTCGTCCTTTCCTTCGCCCAGTCTAAAACAGATTTCCCCTCCCCGTCCAGTATAGTTTTAATGTCGTAATTCTGTTTTAATGTTTCCATGTGTTTCCTTACATGTCTCTCACACTCAATAAACATGTCTACATCTGTTGTACCTCCAGCTATATGATGTAGACAATGACGGCCGTCACTACCTCTACACGCCGTCATGGCGGGGTAAGACCTACAAATATACACAGACAAAGCCTTTTGTCCCTCCATACAACTCACATGTAACACAGTCACCCCCCAGACATCGTCCACTAACTTACACATGTACTGACTACACTCACAATCTATATGTACCAAAGAACCGTCTACTCTCAGACATTGGTGTCTACACAAACATTTAAGTACAGTTTTTTCTACTGTCTGGAACATAGAACAGTTTCCTGTCCCCGCCGCCACATGGAGCGGTGTATGTCCCAACACATCAGTACCATGTACGAGGTGAGGGTAATCTTTACACAAGTCTGCTACTATAGATTCTCTCTGTGACCAACACGCCACATGTAGGACATTCATATCTAACTTATCCCTCCCTGTAGGAGTGACACCATACTGTCGTACTGTATTGTACAGGTCCATACTCCCTCTCCTCACCACATGTAACATTGTGTCCTCGTCAGGTTTGACCCCGACACTGAGCAGATACATAACACACTCTGATGATCCAGACACACATGCTGTATTTAACAATATCTGTTTCATCTCATCATTCAAGTAAACAACAATTTCCTTGAGTATATCTAGATCTCCCTCACCACGCCCTCGACCTCTTGTAATCAATCTCCACCAATATGTGTGTTTGTCAGGTTTCACACCTTTTTTCAATAGATACAAAGCTAATTGAACTGATCCAGACAAACATGCTTTATTCAATATGTTAACTTTATTAACCTTTTTCTCATTCAAATACTTGTCAAATATCTCAACAAATACAGGATCTTTCCACACATCTAGAGAGCCAATCACAGTATCATACCTCTCCAGTCTCTCAAACTCATGGAGCAAACGTTCACACAAATCCTTGTAATGACCAGATGATATGACAACCATGTCTGTAGATGTTTTTACAGTTGTTACATAACTGAGAGCTTTCCTTGGACAATGTTTTATGTAGCCAACAGGTGTTTTCTTTCCATACAACAGAGCTACTGTGACAGTTATAGAATCATGATCAAATCTGTACACTTCCTCACCAGACCAATATTTAACCTTCCTTACCAAAAATCCTAATAGCTTATCTAAACTCTCTCTTACAAAATCTACTTTCTCCTCATACTCCCTTTTTGTCCTATCTTCACATTGAACCAGTTTAATCCTAAATGCTTGTTCTAACAATATTTTGTTTACTTTGTCCCCATTTGGGTCTAAATCATTTACTTTTATTTCCCCATTATTGAGGAAGAGAAACAGAATGGCAGAACATTCTGGTAATTTTGACAGGGCATCTATGAAAAATTTAATTGGGTTTTCAAAAAAGTCAGTCCTCCTTTTCTGCAGTTCAACAGACTTGCAGAAAAGGTGGCAACATTGTGGGAATCCAATATGCAATTTACAACCTAGAATTTTTGTTATCTCTTTCTCATCCCATGAAAAGATTTTTGGTGTGTAAATTGCTAATAGTTGTTGTTTTTCTTCTTTTATCTGGTACTTATCTGAGCTCAGATCTACAATATTTTCTTCTGTAAAAACTGTCTCTAGAGACTGTTCTGTCAAAGCATTAAATATTTCATTTCGAATAGTAATAAGTAAGATATTTGTCTGGTTTTGTTTATCAACAAAAAGTGTTTCTACATCCTTAAGCCTTTTGTTCCACTCTCCCTCATCTGATTTACTGATATCTTTCTGTCCGAATATGTCATCAATAATACAAACAAGATTAGAATTTGGAGCCAGTAACTTCAAATCCTTAATTTCATGAAGCTGAAGTGGTTTTCTGCACTGCTCCTCCTCCAATAGCCAATTCAAAAGTTGGAATGCGGTAGACGTTTTCCCATCCCCCGTGTTCCCCTTGATCACTAAAACTCTGTTCATTCGGAGCTTGTCTTGAGCATCATGGAAGGCTTTGGTTTCTAGAAATTTCTTTTCTTTTTCCATTCTGATCCTGTTCATAGTTGTTTCTGTATAAAATAGAAAACAGTTGCTTTTGTTTATCATATGTATATTTTCAATATTCCATTATATATAATATTATTACTACCACTGTCTTAATGACCTCCCCTGGACTATGTCAAGAACTGAAGACGGTCTAGGAAAAACATGACCAAATTATGTATGCATATATTTCCTTTGCAGAGAGCAATACCAAACTTCACAGAGTATCGTTATTTGATTCTTTTGACATACATTTTGTACATTAAAGGATCAAACTACCAGCGCATCTGTTGTAACACATAGTCTTCAGTTTTTCTTTGACAAAGTCCAGGGGTGGATATATATCGATATTGATAGCAACCCCTGGAATATCGAGGATGGTTCAAGTTTTGACTAGATTAACTATTAACTTTGTTAATTACATCGATTGCGAAATCTTCTTTTTATGGCTCTGTTCAAGTGTGCAAGACGTGTAAGAGTGAGAAGATTAAGGAACAGATTGACCACCTGATCAGACAGGTAATGCGGCTTTTCACGTCCATACAGGAGATAGACCCCGCCGGCTAGGTGAAAGTCGAATGACCACTACACTACCCAATTACTATTGATCAGATTAACATACATTATACAGAACTTATTGTTGAGACAAGGACGTGTGTATTACTATAAAAGTCTGGGTAGTGGATATTATGTTGTTAACAGTGTATATCACACCCTACAACGATACAATGCCTAGTTGTGATGACTCACCTATCATTGGTTTAAGGTCGGGATGGATTTCTGTAAAAAAAAAAAAAATTTAATATATATTTTAGTTGCAAAACATTCTATGTCATTCGATGTAAAGAAGGCTATGTGATTTTTTCTTCTAGTCCTTTTCTTAAGAAAAAATGAATACACTTAGATGTAAACTGAAACTCCACATCAATTCTGCATAGCAACAATACACTTCCATTGCCACTTTTTCTAAAATGAAGGACCATGAAGGCCCTACAAAGTTGTAGATGAAGAATATCACTTCAGTACATGATAATTCAGTAATGATTACAAAGTTTAAATGTCTAAATTCAAAATGACTGCCTATCAACCATGCTGGTTTATTATTAATTCTACAATGAATCCAACGAAAGACTACATATGAAATTTGAGACAAATACTTTTCGTAATTAATGAGTAAAAGCCGTAAAAACATCATTTATTACTGCCTGTATACCTAGAACAAATGTCAAAAAGTTATGTTCAATATACTGTCAGCAGACAGCTAACGGTTCAATAACTACATTGACTTTTGTGTCCAATTTTTATTGTTCAATATGTAATTTGAGTTATGGTTTTTACCTTTCGTCTTGGACTCTTGATTTGCTGTCATTGTTTTCTGCTGATTTTCCACAGTATCCAGTCTGGCTGTCATCGATTTCTGTTCGATGTCCATGGTATCCTGCCTGGCTGTCATCGATTTCTGTTCGATTTCCATGGTATCCTGCCTGGCTGACATAGATTTCTGTTCGGTTTCCATGGTATCCTGCCTGGCTGACATAGATTTCTGTTCGGTTTCCATGGTATCCTGCCTGACTGACATAGATTTCTGTTCAGTTTCCATGGTATCCTGCCTGGCTGACATAGATTTCTGTTCGGCTACATGTACCAAATTAAAAAAAGACATCATTAATTTTTCTTTATGGTTTTAAATGATTATCTAATGTTTAGCCATACTGACCACATTTGTCCCCGTTCTTCAAGTGTCCAGGAATGCTACCAAGGCAATAGAAGTGCTATTTATTGTTTAGTTTAGGAAAAGAAGACGTTTATATGAAAATATCAAAATTAAACCTTTTTGGCCCGCCCTTCAAGCCCCCAGAGGATCAGCCCCACCATTTGTACAATTTTGTATCACTAACCCATAAATTGCGACCTGTGGTTATGAAGAAGAATTAGATTGTTGACAGAGGGACAGACGACGGATGAAGGACGCCATGGTATCGTATTAATTCACTTGGTCCAAGGACAAAGGTGAGCTTATGCGATATCATGGCATCCTTCCTCCGTCGTCTGCCCGACCATTGGTATAATTTTGTATCACTACCCCATAAGTATGACACTAGAATTTGTTTTTATTAAATTCAGACCTGTGGTTATGAAGAAGAATTTGATTGTTGACGGACGGACGCCGGACGCCATGGTATCGCATAAGCTCACTTGGTCCTTGGGGCCAGGTTAGCTTACAATAAGGTAATAAACAGGACTTGATTGCATAAATATTTCTTTAATATTAACTTTCCAAGAATTATTTAAGGTAACACATCTAAGCTATGATATCCGTCTGTCGACCAAAGTGGAGCCACTATCAATGATATTTGAGACAGATCCCTTCAGATTTCTTTCTCATAAATAGCGATTATAATCTTCAGCTATCAAAATCCAAGATGGCTGCCTATAAACCTCACCAACAGTTTCTGGTAGCCTAATGTATGTACCTTTATCCTTTTTTGAGTACGATTTTTCCTGAAGTAGATACAAAACAACCGGATCCGGATCCCGTTACCATATATTGAAACTGCAATAGTTATGTCAGCAGACCGGTAACGAGAACATACAGATTGATCTCCCCTTGATTGATGAAGAAGATCAACTAGTAGCGCCAAGTTTCATTAATATCTATTCATAATTTATAAGTAAGTGCTGATCACCTTGGAGTTTAATCGCAGAATTAATCGTTACCTACTTTCATGCTTTTCTATAGTATTTTATCTTACTGTACAAACTTACCTGTCAGGCCCTCAACAACAGCCTCAAATTCATCCCGCTGTTTTTTCAGTTTCTCTATATACTCCTTCTCTGTGTCTGGGTCCATAGTCACATTCAACAGTTTGTCTACTTCTTTGACATATGTATCTCCCGACAGCGCGTCTTGTTCTATTTCAGAGACACACTGACGGATGGTGTCCCAGATACGACGGAAGTCTGTATCGGACAGAGATGCTTTTGGTAGGTGTCCATAAGCCTCATTCCTTAGGACCCTCAGCCTGTCAATATTGGCCGCCAGTGACCGGTCTGTAGCGTCTGGTTCCTTACCCCACCCCTTTGTATGAGGTGAAATGTTGATACCCTGGATGTTACGGACAAGGCTGTAAAGGAGGCTAAAGTCGAGATCTTTAAGGGTACTAGGAAACACGTTGCCAGATGGGTACAGAATCGACAACTGGCGGCTTATAAGCTTCTGTCTAAGATGATGTTTTTGGCTTTTGAGAATGGCATGGAGTCCGGGCAGAGGAATATGGGTGGCCAGAACATCTCGCAGGATATCGCTACAGACATCCAGCACAAGTCGAGACAGACGGGCAAAATTGGTGGTCTCGGTTTGAGATGGGTATCTGCTGGCCATTTTATAAAGCTGTGCAGCCTTCCAGTATATCAAAGCTGAAAAAATAAAGAAGAACATTTTAGATTAGAGATTGTTAGGTGACATGTCTTTTCATTTCCGATAAAATAAGTTTTGAATAGTTACAGAATATTACCGCGAAACTGCCCTTGTTGTCTGTAAACATGCAAGTAAAATTGAACCAAGTACGTCAATACATCTAAGTATTACATGTTACAATAATATATATAACATCAGGTATATTGGTCTCAGTTTCGGTATTGTTCAAAGGTCAGCTGGACATTTTTCCTTATTTGATAGTCTATCATCAAAAAAAAAAAAAAAAAAAATTGCCAGCATGTCAGTCAAAGTGTCATGTCTGTAGGTCTCTTAAATGCTGGATAAATATTTATTTTTAAAGTTTTAATATGTTTGATACCCGTGACCTTCATTGAAGGTTAAGTTCATTTATTTGCACAAATAGGCTACGATTGGTACATGCTAAAGATCAAACACATGTATCAGGCCTCAGTTTATTGCTTAAACATTTTATTGAATTTTGTAGATTTGAATTACGTTCAACACTTTTTTTGACCGAAACACTTTATTATACCAAATTTAAATATCGAGTTACGGAATATCGGAAGATACTGAAGTATAATTGTTTGAATAATGTGACATTCAACAAAGCCCTTCATCCAAACTGTTTTACGTCAGTTGTAAATATGAGGTAGTGCTTGAACATTAGTAGTGTCCGAGCATTAGTAGTGACAGAGCATTGGTAGGCACCGAGCATTGGTAGTGACCAAGCATTGGTAGTGACCGAGCATGAGTAGCGACCGAGCATCGGTAGTGATCGAGCATTTGTAGAGACCGAGCATCGGAAGTGACCAAGCATCGGTAGTGACTGAGCATTGGAAGTGACCGAGCATTGGTAGTGACTGAGCATTGGTAGTGACTGAGCATTGGTAGTGACTGAGCATTGGTAGTGACCGAGCATTGGTAGTGATCGAGCACTGGTAGTGACCAAGGATTGGTAGTGACCAAGAATTAATAGTGACCAAACATTGGTAGTGACCGAGCATTGGTAATGACTGTGCACTGGTAATGATCAAACATTGGCAGTGACTGAGCATTAATAATGACCGAACATTGGTAGTGACCGAGCATTAGTAGTGACCGAGCACTGGTAGTGACCGAGCATTGGTAGTGACTGAGTATTGGAAGTAATTGCCCATTGGTAATGACAGAGCATTGGTAGTGACTGAGTATTGATAGTAACCAGGCATTGGAATTGACTGTGACTTGGTGCCTTTGGTGTATGAAAGTGACTGATCATTAGTTGTGATGAAGCACTGATATTTACCGAGTATTAGTAGTGACTACTCATTTGTAGTGACCGAGATTTGATAGTGATCGAGCATGGGTAGCGACCGAGCATTGGCAGTGACCGCAAACAGGTAGTCACCGTGTATTGGTAGTGATCGATCATTAGCAGTGACAGAGCATTTGTAGTAACCGAGCATTGGTAGTTACCCAGCATTGGTAGTGACCCACTATTAGTAGTGACCAAGTATTGGAAGTGACCGAGCATTAGTAGTGACCGTGTATTAATTAGTGACCAGTCACTGGTTGTGACCGAGCATTGGTAGTGACCGATCATTGGTAGTGACCGATCACTGGTAGTGGGCAAGCATAAGTAGTGACCGAGCATTAGTAGTGACCAAGCATTAGTAGTGACCGATCATTAGTAGTGACCGAGCACTTGAAGTGACCGAGCATTAGTAGTGTCGAAGCGTTGGTTGTGACCACGCATTTGTAGTGTCCACTCATTGGTAAATTAACTGAGAATCGGCTATGTCAGTTAATACATAATTGTGTTGCTTCATTAGCCATATACGTATCAGTGGTTTGGACCGAGTAATGGTAGTGACCTAGAATTGTAGTGATTGAGCATGCAATTACTGTTTTCAGTTTTTTTCCAGTAAGTTCATACATGCCGAAAATTGTGTTGCTTTATTAGCTATCACTGTAACTAAAATGTATTATACGGTATATGCTATCAGTGGTTTTACATACCTGTTATTTGTATAACCTCAGTAGTACAGGAGGTAACGTAGGAGGAACTCTAAATCAACAAACACAACAGAGGAGGAAAACAGTCGGAGGAAAATGTCTAACAGATGATCAACAAGCTATGGTCTGTCTTCTCCATCATAATGCACTTCATACGCATATTATTTACACCATCAACATCTGAAACAATTAAAGTAAATTACATTAGACAACCACATATATGGATCATTGTTACTTGGTAGCATTAAACATGAGGTCAAAAGCCTTAAATCTATAAACAACTTCTTGTCTATGACTAAGATGCCTAGAGACCTGATAATGTGACTGTAATATGCTACGACAAGAGCCCCAATAGGCCTTAACAGTCATCTGACTGTTAATCTAATATGTAGTAGAACTGAAATACACAGTAAGTTGTATGTTTAACGATTGTAACATATTTTAACCCCTGTGACCTTGAATGAAGATCAAGGTCATTAATTTGAACAAACTTGATAGCCCTTTATCAAAGCATGCTACAGGTCAACTATTACTACCCAGGGTCTTAGTTATCATACAGGGGTTGTTTAATGAGTTTAGCCTATTCGACCCCTGTGATCTTAAATGAAGGTCAAGGTCATTCATTTGAACAAACTTGGTAGCCCTTCATCCCAGCAGGTCACAGGCCCAATATCAGGTATCTAGGTCTCTTAGTTATTCACAAAAAGTTGTTTAAAGATTTTAGCCATTTTGATCCCTGTGACCTTGAATGAAGGTCAAGGTCATTCATTTAAACAAACTTTGTAGCATTTCATCCCAGCATGCTACAGGCCCAATATCAGTACCCTGGGCCTTTTTGTTAATGAGAAGAAGTCATTTAAAGATTTCAGCCTTTTTTACCCCTCGTGATCTTGAATGAAGGTCAAGGTCATTCATTCCAGCATACTACAGGCCCAATATCAGTACCCTGGGCCTTTTGGTTATTGAGAAAAAGTCGGTTGAATAAAAAGTTTACTGCACGGCGCACGGCAGACGACGACGGACGTATCATGATGACTATAGCTCATATTAATCCTTCAGGTCAGATGACTAATGAACAACATTGACTTTCTTTCAAGGTCACGGGTTATAATAGGCTGAAATCTTTTTGTCAATAACTTAAAGGCATAGAGATTTTTAAATTGCATCATACTGAGATGAATGGCTACCAAATATGTTGAAATAAATGACCTTGACCGTTATTCAAGATCACAGAGGTCAAATAGAATTTAAACAACTTCTTGCCAATAACTCAAAGTAGTATAGACCTGTTACTGTGTCTGTAAAAATAACAACACTTCGTCGGGACCATGTCAGGAACATTTCATGCACGTTTCAGCTAAATCGCAGTGGTAGAACTTCAGAAGTAGTTCAAAATGTGTTTTCATGATGGCGGATGTGGTGGCCATCTTGGATTTTTGGATATACCCGAAAAATAACAACACTTTGTCGGGACCTCGTCAGGATCATTTCATGCAAGTTTCAGCTAAATCGCACCAGTAGAACTTGAGAAGAAGTTCAAAATGTGTTTTCAAGATGGCGGCTGTGGTGGCCATCTTGGATTCTGGATCGACCCGAAAAATAACAATACTTGGTCGAGACCATGTCAGAATTATATTAAGTTTCAGCTAAATCGCACTGGTAGAAGAAGTTCAAAATGTGAAAAGTTAACGCACGGCGCACGAAACATGACGACTATAGGTCATCTGGGTCAGATGACCTAAAAAGCCTAAATTACCGGTATTCAGATATCAGCTGGCCTAAAACATATTTGATGAAGCGCTCTTTCAAGGCCATATTGGTGAAATATACAACTTCTGGTAAGTATTTCATCTTCTTTGATAAATTACTAGTTATTAATTAAAATGAATAACTTCTAAGTATTTCATCTTCTTTGATCTGGTCAACAAATTACTAGTTATCTCCCTTTGCATATAAATATACTATGACATCCTGCTTTAGATATCAGCAATAACAGAGTCTAATAGACTTAATGTCACTAGATATAAGAACTTTAGTTATTGTCGAATGTGTTAACAATGAATATAAGCTCCGTAGAGTTTGTATCACACACGATTAGGACTGCGATATCTGTAAATCATATAAATATCAATCATGGGCCTGTTTGTCTATGCCCTCATTTTAATTTTTAAATTCTACAAGGACGATATAACACCATATTAACCGCAACAAAGTTCCTTAATTCTTAGCTCACCTGGTCCGAAGGACCAAGGTGAGCTTATGCCATACCGTGGCGTCCGTCGTCCGTCCGTCCGTCTGTCCGTCAACAATCGACTTCTTCTCCATAACCGCTGGTCTGAATTCAACAAAATTTGACTGGTAGCATCCTTATGGGTTGCTGACTGAAATTTGTACAAATGATGGGGCTGACCCCCCAGGAGCCTGAGGGGCGGGGCAAAAAGGAGTCAATTTGGCTATTTCCATATAAACGACTTCTTCTCTGAAACTGAGCATGGGATAGTACCCATAATGCAATGGTAGCATCCTTATAAGGTGGGGATTCAAAATTGTACAAATGATGGGGCTGACCCCCCCGGGGGCCTGAGGGGCGGGGTCAAAAGAGGGCAATTTGGCTATTTCAATATAAACAACTTCTCTGAAACTATGCATGGGATAGCACTCATAATGCAAACATAGCATCCTTGTAGGGTGGGTATTCAAAATTGTACAAATGATGGGGCTGATCACTCGAAAGCCTGAGGGGCGGGGTCAAAAGGGGTCAATTTGGCTATTTCTATATAAACCATTTCTTCTCTGCAACTGAGCATGGGAGAACATTCATTATGCAATCGTAGCATCCTTATAGGGTGGGGATTCAAAATTGTACAAATGATGGGGCTGATCCCTCGAGGGCCTGAGAGGCAGGGTACAAAAGGGGTCAATTTGGCTATTTTCACATAAACGACTTCTTCTCTGAAACAAAGCATGGGATAGTAATCATAATGCAATGGTAGAAGCCTTGTAGGGTGGGGATTCAAAATTGTACAAATGATGGGGCTGACCCTCCCCAGGGGCCTGAGGGGCGGGGCCAAAAGGGGTCAATTGGGCTATTTACATATAAATGACTTCTTCTTTGAAACTGAGCATGGGATAGTACCCATAATGCAATGGTAGAATCCTTGTAGGGTGGGGATTCAAAATTGTACAAATGATGGGGCTGACCCTCCCCGGTGGCCTGAGGGGCGGGGCCAAAAGGGGTCAATTTGGCTATTTTTCATATAAACGACTTCTTCTTTGAAACTGAGCATGGGATAGTACCCATAATGCAATGGTAGCATCCTTATAAGGTGGGGATTCAAAATTGTACAAATGATGGGGCTGAGGTAGCAGACCGGAGAAGAGCAGCCTGGCCCCGGCCTATATTTTTATAAAGTGGGGAGCCCCTGTTTTGAACCATGCATAAAAAATTAAAAATCAAACATATTCTGAAATTGGTACATCCAATATCGTGTATGAACGTGGCCAGTTGGGTTTCGCACGATCTGGAAGGTCTAAAGCCGTGTTGTTTGTCGTAAAGTATGTTGTTGTTTTCCAGATGTGACATGGTGGCGCTGGTGATTATATGTTCCATTAATTTGCATGTGATGCATGTGAGTGATATTGGTCTGTAGTTTGCGGGATTGTATTTGTCGCCTTTTTTGTAAATGGGATTGACATTTGCGTGTTTCCAGTCGTGGGGAAGTGTTCCTGTGGTGAGTGAGCATGTAAATATTTTTGTAAGGATTGGAGCTGTGATGTCTTTGAGTTCTTTCAATATTCTGCCATGGATGTTGTCGGGGCCAGTTGCTTTATGCGGGTTTATATTGTTCAGTAGTTTGTGTATGCCCTGTTGTGTTATGTGGATGTCTGGCATAATTGGGTGTGGTGAAGGTCCTTTGTCAGGTATGGTTGTATTCTGTTCTTGTGTGAAAGCCGACTGGAATTGTTGGTAAAGTCCGAAAAGTCGGTCATGTGCCAAAAATACCTACTGATATGACCCAAGATATTGATTGTGCAGCTGCTTGAGGTGTTAGTTAATTGTTGATTGCCATTCATGATCCAATTTTCATGCCTTGTTGGCGTTTTGCGTCCGTACCTCGGTTAGTTTACCTGTGTTCTCGGCCAGCCGACTCACCTGTCAAGGTCGCCATTTCTCGGGTGCCTTCGATTGCAAATTTTCGGGTGCATTCGATTAAGAAGTCCCCAAAAATTGTGGGATTTCGCCACTGAAATCGGGATGCGTTCACAGACGCAAACTAGTTAAAAAAATGATGCGTCCCAACTGAAATGGACGCGTCCTAACGCGTCCCGTAAATCACTGCCTGTCAATTAGAAAAAAAAAATAATTGGAAGGTAGATGGGCATTGATGGAGCAATGCTCTATTCTCTTACCACGGAAGGATCCTTTATTCCGGAATGCAGAATGCATACTTTGATGTAAAAGGAGAAGACCAGAAGTCTATAAAAGGATTCCACAAAGAAGTTTACTTCCTGTTTA
Source organism: Argopecten irradians irradians (assembly GCA_004382745.1). Classification (NCBI taxonomy): domain Eukaryota; kingdom Metazoa; phylum Mollusca; class Bivalvia; order Pectinida; family Pectinidae; genus Argopecten; species Argopecten irradians. The sequence continues at coordinate 1,005,590 of SAYR01029704.1, forward strand.
AATTCCTGTTGCATTGATTGGTGATGAGAAATTGTCTACGAGTAGCCTACCTTGCACGACAAACTGCCGAAAGCAAACAAAACTGGTATTTTTTCTACAAAGCCTTCTGTTATGCAGAAGATTGCAGCTGAAATAGAAAAAGTTTCGTCGAAATAGGGTCTCCGCTATTCATATATTCATATTAATTTATATATAAATACTGCTTAGAAATTCATGCCAGGTCCCTGTGGACAGTAGTGTCCGGCAAAAATAGATTATCCAAGGATTCAATAATGATCCTACATGAAATGACCACCCATGTCAAATACTCCAACAATGTTAGCGGTAGCCTACAGCACGACGAGACACTTTTGATCATTACGCCGTGTCTAACTGTCCATCAGAAGTTTCTCAATATCGACGTCTAATATTATTGGATTACCGTGTGACATGTAAAGAAAGTATGCTAATATAAGCAATTATCAGCAATATTAGGTAGGCTAGTTCTCAGCAGTCCAATTTTAACTTCAGTCACTGAAAACTGCTAATATTTCACCATACAAGCTTTGAAACTGCTTGTTAAACTGTAAGCTTATACATTTTACTGCAGTGTACTACTGATGTAACAAAGGCCGTGCTCGTTTCACCCTCCCGTTTATTCTGTACATCAATTTAAAGGCCCACTACCTTTCCGGAGCAAAATTTAAAGGTTTCTTAAAAACATTAATAACAAAAGGAAATATATGTCGATGACTTAAGATAAGGTTACAACACCAAACATATGCAAGATTTTCTGTCTAATGTACGATAACAGTGGAGATTCATTTCGCTGTTTTGCCGTCTGGCGCAGTGATAGTCAACTACCGCGCGGCATTTAGGACGACGGCGGGAAACATAAAACGACCCGCGTTATGAAAATTAACATTTTATTTATTCTAATTAAACAGTTCTGAAGGTGATGATAAGTGTGCTAATAAACGTATAGTTAATAACTTCTACGACTCTACAAAATTATCGATTTCGTTTTACATTCCTATCTTAAAAATTAAAAGCCGTTTCGGAAAGGTAGTGGCCCTTTAACGATTTACTTAAAGAGGTAGTGTAATGGAAATGTTCCTTCATTTATTCTGAAAGAAAAATTTAATCCAACAAAAACAAAAAAATAATTATGAAAATCGATCCAGAAATCTTCGAGATATTCAAGATCGAAATTTGCCCATTTGCACCTGTTTGAAAAACAATCAACGCAACTTCCGGTTTGGGTTCTTAGTATTGTGACGTCATATGAGCAACATTCAAGGCAGTGAGAGCGACCACCTGGCGGTACCGCGAACGAGGACATAGCTTTTTATGAGGGGAAATCGCTATTTTGCACACTTTTAAGAATGTTCGTTTTAGTATATTATTGATACTTCTATTATATATAAGATACTTAATGCATTTAGACTAATTTTCAGTCGAATTTCACGTTCTTTTTTCAACGAATTTTCCATAAATTCTGTCGTTAGTGCTTAACAAAAAATTGACGTCAATATCATGTTCCGCTGGCGATAAAAATGCATGTAACATTAAATATAAATCAAATAGACATCGGAAAATAATACCATTATTATGGAATCTGCAATTTTTATCTACGATCGTACGGAATTTAATTAAAAACGAAAACTGTGACAATCAACTAGAAAATATGTCAAATGCATGAAATATATTAAAAAATTATACAATACCAGGAAATCTGATTTTACAATTAATTGCAATTTGCAAACGTAAAGAATTGATTTCGACAATGTCAAAGGCCCAATACACTTAACTTTTCAGTTTTTTACCACAAACATATATGTACAAGAAAATTTACCACGTTCTCCCTGCATAAAATGTTGACTTAAGCTAGGTACATTTGTAAGTTGTTACTGAGACGACATGTACTTGCCTCAGACTATGACATATCTGAGCTTTAATTTCCAATACCGCAAGATTTTACAGCAATCAACTTAAAGTTCGCTGTTCATTATTTACTCCTTTCATTGCGAGTTTACGGCGTATACATCAAATTAAGTAAATTTTACATCGATAGGTATTTTGTTCTGGTTATGCCAAAATACAAGTCCCGGAACGTAAATTAACGTTTTTGCAAATATACTTGAAGATTTCTTTATAGCGACACATTGCATATCATATACTTCGGTTTGGTTACAGAAATAAATCTGAGTGTATTCGTCAGGAGCACGGAGTCAATCAGTTGGTAATTATAATTGACTGACATGTGAAGATCGAGGCTAGTAGCCAATGCTATGGCGGGGGGCGGGGCCTCTGTCGTCGCATGAGTACGGCGACCTCCATCCTCGATATTCCAGGGGTTCCGATCACTTACGATCTCTACACCCCTGGACTATCTCATAATGAAATTGAAGGCAGCTCAGAGGGAAACATTTGACCAATCACAGGCTAGCAAAGATTTCCTTTGAAGACTACAGAGAGATCGACGCCTAACATCAAAGCCACACAGTCAACCACAGTGTGCCGTTATACGGCTCTTTTGATGTACATCAAATGACTAAATTACCTGTTCTATTCTGTTGCCTCCAGTTTTACTATGAGATAGTCCAGGGGTGTAGAGATCGAAAGTGATCGGAACCCCTGGAATATCGAGGATGGACGACCTCCCGCTAAAACCAAATACATGTACTTCGGTACAAGATTTATTACATAAAAATGCATGTATTCGTGTCAAACGTCTTTTGATCATGTTGTTATAGACTTATAGCGATACGATTATCAATATGCTGCAAATATTCCAGTTGTGAATATCAGAAAAATAAATTACAGTCAATTTATTATTGCTCCACCACCGTATAAACGATACTCATCATTTGAACTATAATTGGTGTTTAATCGCATATGTTTATACATGTATCTAATTAACACAAATAATAAATTAATTTGATTTTGGTGGATACGTAATCAGTACTTCATTGCATATAGTGCCACGGATTTTTTCGGGATGCAATTTTTTGTTTAATATTTTTTATCTTGAAGTAAAATTAGAAGCTCAAACTTTTCAATGATGGTTTAGTTTAAACATATTTTATTGACATAAAATGACAAAAGGATAAGTCATTAAGTTTTTCCAACTTATATGTGACTTCTACTGAAATTTAGAAAATATAAACATACATAAATGAATAGTCACGTGATTACATGATGATGGACCAAAATAGTATGAATTCACATAAAACACCAAGAACATTAAACTAGTAAGAGAGAGGGAGAAAGATAGAGATTATTCCCATTCATTGGGTTAAGAATTTGATTTGTACTCTTAGTATTCGTGTGATACCATTATAATATATAAAACAAGAGATGAAAAATGGAAAAAAATTCCTTGACAACTTGTAATGATATAGGAAATAAGTAAGAGAGCGAAAGAGAGAGAGGGAGAGGGTGGGGGAGAGAGATTAACTAGTACTTGAGATCGGGATTAAGTCGATATTTTGTAAGTTACTACACGCTTCAAAAGTCTGTCGACAGCATAATTTACATCCATGCATCTTTAACTATTAATCACTGACAGCTACTTTTCAGGATTTAATTTGCCGTTCTAACTAATTATTGTATGATATGAGATAACTGCAGATCTTAACCGACGAGAAAGAAAAATGATAACATGCATAAAGATTGTTAATGAATATCTATATGTATAAATATATCGTAAATTGACACATTCGGAAGTCTGAACTACAATGTACATTATAATTGTACCACGTAACACGTGTGTTTATTACATAAGATTTAGATCTACATCGTTGGTTAGAATTTTAAAAGAAAAGAGAAATATTCTTGTACATGTATTTACATGTATTTGTGATAACTCAAAATGAACAAGTGCCGAAAATTATAATCAATCTTATTTTTTTTCAATTTATGTTCGTATTCTGTAAATAATTATAAAAGGGTTACTAAAAGTAGATCTAGATTTCTACTGTAGTATTTCATATAACAAGGATTTATAAGTGAGGTATTAAAGATTAGGCTTATGATGTATCTTTATCATTATACCGACAAAGATACCGACAAGTGCCGAGATATCGGGAAAAAATGTCGAGGTGAAAAAATATCCAAAGTGCATGTAGGCCTATGGCCGTGCCGAGACCGCTGCAGCCTGCTGCAACAATGCACCGTCATCCTTTGTGCCGAAAACATGCCATTTTTATCACATTTGCCGGAAAAAACTTAGGCATACAAAAACTGTATACGTACGTAAAAAAGATAAATTCAAATATAAAGCGGCGACGAGTTATAATGCAATGTTTTCAAGAGTCGTGTTGTCACAGACGCAATCTGTTGCTCACAGTACGTCACTTCCGGTAAAAAGGGGAATTCCTTAAAGTTGAAAATTCTAAAGGTATGTTTTTGAACGGAGATTACTTTTACGCCTTGTATATGCGAAATGACGCACCGGAAAAATTTTTGCTTCGCGTTATAGTATTTTTAATGGTTTGTTAATGATTTTATTTAAGGTTTGCTTCGACATTACACTACCTCTTTAAACCGCCACTACCTTTCCGGAACGGCTTTTAATTTTTAAAATGGGAAGGTAAAACGAGATCGATAATTTTGTAGATTCACAAAAGTTATTAACTTACCGTTAATACTACATGTATCACCACCTTCTGAATAATTTGATTTAAGGTAGACCGTCCCTTCTGGTTTCCTCTCATGAATTTCGTTCATTTTTTGATATTTTGATTTTAAGTATACCCTGATCACAAAAACCGCATAAAAATCATATGTCACCGGGTTAATTTTTCTTCCAGGGTTGCTTAAAGATATGTACAAATGACTTAACAATCCGGATTTTAAGGATTTTTAAATAAGTAATATTTCCTCCCTGTAGCATCCCTTAACATATAAATAATATGCCTGTAACATGTTCATACCTTCAGTAGGTGTTATAGAATTCATAACTATATCAAATAAGCTGGGTTTTCCACAATAAAACGAAATATCGTTATTTTAAAATTAAGTCCGGACCCAATTTTAGTGAAAAATTGCATCAAAATAGTCATGTTTTCTTTTTTTCTGAAAAAATGATCTCAAGAAAAATCGATTTTTTAGAATTTCCATGAAGATTGGCTTATTTGAAATACGAAAAGCCAATAAAAAGTATACCTCACCGCATTATTTTTCAAATTATGACCGATTTGCTTCCTAATACCCCTTCAATTTTGGCCTGAAAATGTTAAAAAATAGGAGAATCCGTAGCACTTTTCAACGTTTTATGTTATTCATTTACCCTTGTTAGTTTTTACCGATTGGCACACCTTTAGATTGATACACTTCAAGTAAACACTCGAAAAGGTTCTAGACGAAATACTTGCTCGAATGCCGTTTTCAGAAGCGAGTTGTAATAGATGGGTACGGAGAAATAAAATACGTTTGCCGGGATTCGGATAGCGACGTAACAAACGTATGACGTCACAGAAGGGACGGTCTACGTTAAATAAATAAAATGTTAATTTTCATAACGCGGGTCGCCTTATGTTTCCCGCCGTCATGCTAAATACCGCGCAGTAGTTGACTATCACTGCGCCAGGCGGCAAAACAGTGAAATGACTCTCCACTGTTATCATATATTACGCAGAAACCTCCGCTTAGGTCATCGGTATACATTTTCTGGTATTATTAATGCTTTTAAGAAACATTTATGTTTTGCTGCGGAAAGGTAGTGGGCCTTTACATAGATTTTTTATGTTATGGAGATTAAACACAAAAATAAGTCTGATGTAAATAAATCGCAAAACGGCTAATTGTGAGAGTAAACTCAGATTACTGTGTATATCTAGATAACATAAAAAAATCTGTTTAAATGAATGTATTAAATTCAATTTCACTAATTCAAAAACAGATAATCGAAATTCCAAATTTATTTTATGACTCTTTTGTCTATGAAATTGTTACTGCATTGTCGCCATTTTTTTCCTTGATGACCTGATGAAGTATATTTTGAAGCCAATGAACATGCTCGTTACAAGTAAAATTGAATGATTTAGGCTGGTGTCGTCTTCCGTACGGTCATATCGACCTACATGTTCCTCCTGTTCTATTCCTTTCTTTTAGGTTCAGAGGTCTTACAACTTCCCAACTTCCCTTTATTTCCTCTTTATGAAACTAATATCCGTCAAAGGACAATTAAGGTGTTACAAACTATAGCGTATTGACAGAAACATATATATTACAGAGATTGGCAACTCCGCCATTTTTACGAGCGGCAGATGTACCTCTGTATGTGCTTTAGGGGCTTATAGATAAACTATTAAATAGTCAAATACAGGAGAATAATTTTGATATATTACAAAAGTTAAGTAATTTGCAGATGGTTTGAGTACGATTTTGGAAAGAAAACATAATATGTTAACTAGAATATTAATAAAACAAAATGCACTTCCGGTTTTGAATGTCTAATTTGCGAAAACCAGGTAAAATGCTGATTTTCATGCTTTCAAAAATCATATTAAATCATATTAAGCGTGACAATTGGTCATATCAAACCATGATATAATGTTTAATTTTTTTATTAATGCAGAAATAATACAATAAAATAATACACTTAAAATTAGTTAGCTAAGGGAACCGGATGTCCTTCTGTCTGTCAACAAAGACAAAGAAGGAGTTTCCATTCTCTATGTATATATGTTTCTGATATTGAATACTGGTATTTTGTATGATTGCATAATTGCCACTTACCTATTTTATTGATTTCACAGTTGTCTTTAAAATGTTCGGTTAGTCAAGCACCATATATATATATATATATATATATATATATATATATATATATGTAGTTGTCATTATTCATAGTTGTAAAGATCTCAGGCTCGATTTATATACACAGCACGTTTTGGTGACCTTACTTTTTCATAAACATGTCAGTTTAGATCTAACGCTGATCCAATCAAGTGTTACCAAAAGTCATTATTCACAGGTTGTAGAGATCTCAGACTCGATTTATATACACAGCCCAGCGGGCACAACACATCCGGAAAACGTTTTGGCGACATTATAGATTGACCTTATAGTCTCTTTAAAAACACATGAGTTTGACGTTTAAAATGTCAGTTTAGATCTAACGCTGGGTACCAAAAGTCATTATTCACAGGTTGTAGAGATCTCAGGTTCGATTTACATACACTGATAGATGTAGGTAACTTTTCACAGGTAACTATTATAAGACACACAATGTCTTTCTTCGACACAAGTAAAGTACGTCTAACTGACTTGCCTGTAGCTGCACCCGATAAGATACGAGGACAGTGGAAATTTCCAGTGACGTACTGCTTTAAATATAGGAACAGCTAATAAATGTTCATGTGACACATCTTCTCAAATCATCCAATTAAGTTGCACATGCTTGTATACATATGTTTTGTTTTATTGTCATTATAGGTAACACGATAGTAAAATCGCGATGAAAATATTTTAAAGAACAAATAACAGACGATAACGCTTACCTACACAGATGATACTTATAAAGTAGAGTCTATGAAAATTAAACTACAATGTATGTCAATGTCTATACACAAGTAGACGTGGTCAACTTTACACAGATCACTGAATACATGGGTTTTCCCTATGCCCGTATGACTTATAAGCTATGGAGACAGTGGGATTTTCCAGTGACATACTTCCTTAAAATGTATTATACACGCATGTATACCCTTTGCTGTACGTGTACATTACAGGTAACTCGACACTTACAAACATTTTAAAGCACAGCTTACAGACGATAACACACATACAATAATACTAATCTTTATTTCCTGTTCAACATATCTAATCTCCCAAAGGATCATTTGTGTGTAATGCCAGAATTATCACTGTTACAGCTATTAAGACCAGACATAATTGTTGATCTAAAAACGTTCAGTACAAATAAAATCAAATTATCACACAAACAACTGTTACAATAAATGGATTGTTTATCATTTTTGGTTTTCAGCAAAAGACTCATAGTCTAATTTACATAAATGCTAATGTAGAAAACATTTTTTGTCTGTCTGCACGCTAACAAAGCGAAAATAAAACAGTAGAAATCAAATATTTTACTAGGAGGTACAATACTAATAATAATAGAAATAAAAAGTTTTATAAAAACTCTTTAAACAGCATTCCTGAAGATATCAATCATGCACATTGTGTTTGATATTTGTCAAGGAAGGAGACGGTTTTACTTCTACAAGTAAGTTATTCCGAATTTGTCTTCCTTGAACAGAGAGTGTTTAGAATAAAATGCAGTACGATCTTTCAGTACTTTTTTCAGTTTGTAAGTTGTTTGGATGCTGGTCTGGTAAACGTATAAAATTTGATTACAGAAATTTACTGGAACTATATAGATAATGTAAACATTTGTATACCATAACATCTTTTTTTTTCAGTTTTAAATACTCATTGGTAGTCATCTTATTAAACATTTCTATAGATGGTGCATCAAATGGAGTATCCAACAGTAACCCTACAGCTTGTTTACATACTTTTAACGGCTTCTGGATGATAAGATTAAAAGATCATCCGCGCCAGATGGTGCTACTGTACAGACAGTTGGGGGTTAGAGTAACTCATAACCGAAGTAACTCATGCGACGAAGTAAGCCTAAACAATTGTTGGTCTATGTAACGACAGGTGTTGTATTATTTGACAAAGACATAAACAACAAATATAACTATCAATTTTCACATCGAGAATTTTTTTCAGTTTTTTAACATAAAATTTCGCCAAACTTTTTCTAGACAATTTGCAATAGTTCACACCCATATAGAGCAAATGGGATCACTATACAGGGTGTAGAGATCGCAAGTGATCGGAACCCCTCGAGTATTGAGAATGGTAGTTTGCATGCCATATCAGTTTTTTCTAATGAACAAAATTTAAAACGACAATAACGTGGTAATGGGCTACTATAATGAGTTTTTTCTAGAAACTACTTTATGTGCAAAAATAATAATTATGTCCATATGCAACTTAGGTTTTCACAATATTTTTTTTGTAAGATCTTTTCAATACTTCCTTATAAATATTGGTAACAAGCATTGTTGACGGATGGTAATAACACACTGTTGTAACGTAAAATATTGTAGTTTACATTTTACCACTTTGGCAAATTAATTCATCATTTAGATTACCAAACGGTATCCAAGGGAGGTAACTAGAACAGAAATTATCACATTGTCAGATTCTAAGATGGCTGCCTGTCGTTTTGATTTGATTCCAGTTTTGCTCTAATAAGTATGACCTACATATCAGTACCACAAGGTCTCCTATCTCCACCTTCTTACGGCCTTAGGGGTACCAATGTTGATGACAGGTGTTGTAGTATTTGACAAATATAAACTATAGATATGATTATCAATTTTCACATCAAAGAGATTTTCATCTTTTTGTAATATCATTTTGGGCTCTCTCTTATTTCATTAATTCTTTTCTAGACAATTGCCAAACTTCATATCCATATTTAGCAGATTGTATACTTAAGATTAAATAGCCAGCAGCAGTAAGAGAGAGTAAGAGAGAGATATTTGCAATATCGGGGCATGTGTATCTGAGACAAGACATGTTTAGAATGACACACGTGTGTCAAGTGTCCCGTGCTTTATATAGGGGGTTGGCCAGTGAAGGTTACTAAGCAGAGCAAAAGAAAAATGGCTGCCACTTCCTTAGATACCGCACTGTCATAACTAGGGGATGTCTCAGAAACAATTTTCGAAAAAAAAATATTTCGTTATCTTTTTTTTTTAATTTCAAATGCACGTTTTTAACTTGCATTGTCAGCTTTAAGATTAAATAGCCAGCAGCAGTAAGAGGATTACGGATTTTAGGATGAGCAACAGACCGTATAGGTGTCTTTGTGCCAGTTTTAAGCTGTTTGCATGCAATATCAGTTCTCTCTAATGAACACAATTTAACATTTAAAACAACACCAACGTGAGTATGATACTTTCCACAAGTGGATGGTTAACTATAAAGACAAATGTCTTTTCCTAGAACATGAAAACCTGTTATTCTGCTTTCAGTTGTTTGCAAAATTATAATTTTACTCTTATCAACTGAAAACATGAATGTCTGAAAAAAAAATCCTTTCAGCATTTTCTTAGAAATATCAGTAACAGGAAATTGTTTATGGACGATGATAACAAACTCTCAAAATCCAAGATGGCTGCCTGTCCATTTTGATTCGTGAGACATCCTCCTTGTCTCTTATTTTCACAAGATGGCTGCTGTACTCTCGTTTTGATTTATTGAGCATTTATATTCTGTCCTCAGGCAATTCCAGTTTTCTCTACTTAGTATGACCTACCACTATGTCTCCTATCCCCACCTTCTTACGGCCCCGGGGGTACCGAGAGCCTCCATATCCCCCCGGATCCCCTTATTTCTCCTATCCCACCTTCTTACGACTCCCAGGGGTACCAAGAGCCTCCACATCCCCGGGCCCCTCTTATTTCTCCTATCCCCACCTTCTTATGGCCGCATGGGTACCAAGAGCCTCCACATCCCCGGGTCCCTCTTATTTATCCTATCCCCACCTTACGACCCCAGGGGTACAAACAAACCTTCATTTTAATGGCAAGTGATGCAATATACAAATGGATTGAAGTATGATATTAATGTCACTTACCTATTCTGTTAAAGGCCCACTACCTTTCCGGAGCAAAATTTAAAGGTTTCTTAAAAACATTAATAACAAAAGAAAATATATATCGATGGCTTAAGATGAGGTTACAACACCAAACATATGATTACATATATAAGATTTCCTGTCTAATATACGATAACAGTGGAGATTCATTTCGCTGTTTTGCCATCTGGCGCAGTGATAGTCAACTACCGCGCGGCATTTAGGACGACCGCGGGAAACATAAAACGACCCGCGTTATGAAAATTAACATTTTATTTATTCTTTTTAAACAGTTCTGAAGGTGATGATAAGTGTGCTAGTAAACGTATAGTTAATAACTTCTGCGACTCTACAAAATTATTGATCTCGTTTTACATTCCTATTTTAACAAGAGATCCCAGAGGGATCTTGGCGCCCACCAAAGAATGATCTATGTCTGACAACAGAAAGAGGGATCTTTTCCCTGCTTTTCAAACTTTTACTACATACTATATATTAAACTTGAGAAAGATCCTTTCAGTACTTTCTGACATATATAGCAGAAACAAACTTCAATTATCAAAATCCAAGATGGCTACCTGTCGATCATCTTGCTGACCGATAAGTCCGAAAATGCACTAGACCCCTTCAGGAACCTGCACATGAAATTTGAGAAAAAAACCTTCATTACTTTCTGAGAAATAGCGGTAACAAACTTTAACTATCAACATCCAAGATGGCCGCCCTTCGGCCATCTTGTTGACCGATCTGTCCCAAAATGCAATATGCACAACTAGGGTCCTAGGGGAACCTACATATGAAATTTGAGAAAAATTCCTTCAGTACTTTCTGGGAAATAGCGTTAACAAACTTTAACTATCAAAATCCAAGATGGCCGCCGGTGGACTATCTTGTTGACAGATTGGTCCCAAAATGCAATATGCACAACTAGGGCCCTAGGGGAACCTACATGTGAAATTTGAGAAAGATCCCTTCACAACTTTCTGAGAAATAGCGGTAACAAACTTTAACTATCAAAATCCAAGATGGCCGCCAGTCGGCCATCTTGTTGACCGATTGGTCCCAAAATGCAATATGCACAACTAGGGCCCTAGGGGAACCTACATGTGAAATTTGAGAAAGATTCCTTCAGTACTTTGTGAGAAATAGCGGTAACAAGAATTGTTAACGGACGGACGGACGGACGGACGGAAGGACGGACGGACGGAAGGACGGACGGACGGACGACGGACCACGGACGAAAGGCGATTTGAATAGCCCACCATCTGATGATGGTGGGCTAAAAATTAAAAGACGTTTCGGAAAGGTAGTGGCCCTTTAATCGTTGAAATCAAACACTAGCTATATAGGACGCCAAGAGCCTTCAATCCCCGGTTGTGGATATCTGAGGTTCGAGGTCTATACAGCTTCCTGTTTGTTAGACATGGGTTTTCCTTTACACAGACGTGACGTGTGCTATATTTATAGACAGTTGGGTTTTCCAGTGACGTACTGACTTAAAATAGGAACAGCCAGCAAGCAAAATTGATATGTGTTATATAGTATTAATTACATTAACAACAGCGCGCCATTCGAATGCACCGAAATAGTCTAGTAACTGACATCCGGTACGACCGCGGCCGTCCGGTACCAGCAGTGATACGGCTACAGTCACGGATGCGCCTGACAGCCCCTACTCCACTTGAAAACGGGTCACAAATGAAAATGCCACACCCCCTGTGGTCTACATGTGTAATTTGTTTCCACACATTTAAGTACATGAGTGGAGAATTTCATACAAGTGTTTACATAAATGGAACAAATATCAAATTAAGTGTTTAGTTCTTAGGTCTATTGTCATGCCTTGTTGGCGTTTTGCGTCCGTACCTCGCTTAGTTTACCTGTGTTCTCGGCCAGCCGGCTCACCTGTCAAAGGCCGCCATTTTTCGGGTGCGTTCGATTGCAAATTTTCGGGTGCGTTCGATTAAGAAGTCTCAAAAAATTGTGGGACTTCGCCACTGAAATCGGGACGCGTTCACGGACGCAAACTAGTTATAAAATGATGCTTCCCAACTGAAATGGACGCGTCCTTACGCGTCCCGTAAATTGCTACCAGTCAATTAGAAAAAAAAATAATTGGAAGGCAGATGGACATTGATGGAACAATGCTCTATTCTCTTACCACGAAAGGGTCCTTTATTCCGGAATGCAGAATGCATATTTGATGTAAAAGGAGAAGACCAGAAGTCTATAAAAGGATTCCACAAAGAAGTTTACTTTCCTGTTGAAAAATGGAAAATGTTGATCCTGGTTGCATTGATTGGTGATGGGAAATTGTCTACGAGTACCTTGCACGACAAACTGCCGAACGCAAATAAAACTGGTATTTTTTCTACAAAGCCTTCTGTTATGCAGAGAATTGCAGCTGAAATAGAGAAAGTTTCGTCGAAATACGCTCTCCGCTATTCATATATTCATATTAATTTATATACAGTATAGATAATGTTGGTTAGAAATTCATGCCAGGTCCCTGTGGACAGTAGTGTCCGGCAGAAATAGATTATCCAAGGATCCAATAATGATCCTACATGAAATGACCACCCATGTCAAATACTCCAACAATGTTAGAGGTAGCCTATAGTACGACGAGACACTTTTGATCATTACGTCGTGTCTAACTGCCCATCAGAAGTTTCTCAATGTCGACGACTCGACGTCTTATATTATTGGATTACCATGTGACATGTAAAGAAAGTATGCTAATATATGCAGTGATCAGCAGTATTAGGTAGGCTAATTCTCAGCAGTCCATTTTGAACTTCAGTCACTGAAAACTGCTAATATTTCACCATACAAGCTTTGAAACTGCTTGTTGAACTGTACATTTTATTGCAGTGTTCAGTCAGTGACTGCTTATTGATTAATATAGATTGAAACTGCTTGTCAGTGACAGCTCAGACCTTATAAATTTACCAGAGCAACTTCATTTACCTTCATTTTCTCAGTTTGACAAAAAGACTACTGTTTTAAATTTGATGTCTGTTCATCCGATGTAATTAAATTCGGTCGTATGCTTTTGCGTGCTAGATGTAATCCGAAACTCAGTAACGTGCACTCGGAACTCCTCGGATGTACATGTAACAAAAGGTCGTGCTCGTTTCACCCTCCCGTTTATGCCGATTCTGTACAACAATTTAACGATTTACTTAAATAGATCTTTTATGTTATGGAGATTTAACACAAAAATAGAAGTGTACACTAAATAAATCTCTAAACAGTTTATGGTGAGAGTACACTCAGATTTCTGTGTATATATAAATAACATGAAAAACTTATTTAAATGAATGTATAAAAGTATATATTTTCTGGTGTTATTAATGCTTTTAAGAAACATTTATGTTTTGCTCCGGAAAGGTAGCGGGCCTTTAAATAGATCTTTTATGTTATGGAAATTAAACACAGAAATATAAGTGTAAACTAAATAAATCGCAAAACGGCTTATGGTGAGAGTACACTCAGATTTTTTAAATGAATGCATCAAATTCAATTTAACTAATTTAAAAAAAGATAATCGAAATTCCAAATTCATTTTGGGACTATTTTGCCAATGAAATTGTTACTCCACTGTCACGTTTTTTTTGTCATGACCTGATGAAGTATTTGTTGAAACCAATGAACATGCTAGCTACAAGTAAAAATTAATGATTTAGGCTGATGTCGTCTTCCGTGCAGTCATATACAATGTAAAAGTTTTCCTCTAATCATTTCGACCTACATTTATTGTATGTCTTGTTCTATTCCTTTCTTTTAGGTTCAGAGGTCTTACAACTTCCCTATATTTCCTCGTTATGAACTAATATCCGTTCAAAGGACAGTTAAGGTGTTATAAACTATAGCGTATTGACAGAAACATATATATTACAGAGATTGGCAACTCCGCCATTTTTACGAGCGGCAGATGTTCCTCTGTATGTACTTTAGGGGCTTTTAGATATACTATTTAATAGTCAAATACAGGCGAAAAAATTGATATGTTACAAAAAGTTAAGTAATTTTCAGATGGTTTGAGTACGATTTTGGAAAAAAAAACCATAATATTTTAACTAGATTATTAATTAAACAAAATGCACTTCCGGTTTTGAATGTCTGATTTGCGAAAAACCAGGTAAAAATGCTTATTTTCATGCTTTTAAAAATCATATTAAGCGTGACAATGGTCATATCAAACCATGATATAATGTTTAAAATTTGTATTAATGCAGAAGTAACACAATTGAATAATACACTTAAAATTAGTTACATTTTTTTAGCTAAGGGAACCGGATGTCTCTCTGTCTGTCAACAAAGACAAAGAAGGAGTTTCCATTCTCTATGTATGTATGTTTCTGATATTGAATACTGGTATTTTGTATGATTGCATAATTAATATATTGTCACTTACCTATTTTGTTGATCTTACAATTGTCTTTAAAATGTTCGGTCAGTTAGACCTTAACGTCGATGCTTCAATCAAGCACCATCTATATATACATGTAGTTGTCATTATTCATAGTTGTAAAGATCTCAGGCTCGATTTATATACACAACACGTTTTGGTGACCTTACAGTTTCATAAAAATGTCAGTTTAGATCTAACGCTGATCCAATCAAGTGTTACCAAAAGTCATTATTCACAAGTTGTAGAGATCTCAGGCTCGATTTATATACACAGCACGTTTTGGTGACCTTACAGTTTCATAAAAATGTCAGTTTAGATCTAACGCTGATCCAATCAAGTGTTACCAAAAGTCATTATTCACAAATTGTAGAGATCTCAGGCTCGATTTATATACACAGCCCAGCGGGCACATTACAACACATTCGGTAAACGTTTTGGCGACGTTATAGATTGTTTAAAAACACAGGAGTTTGACGTTCAAAATGTCAGTTTAGATCTACCGCTGGGTACCAAAAGTCATTACTCACAGGTTGTAGAGATCTCAGGTTCGATTTAAATACACAGGTAGATGTAGGTAACTTTACACAGACAGGTAATTGTTATAAGACCACAAGGCCTTTCTTCGACACAGGTGAAGTACGTCTAACTGACTTGCATGTACATGTAGCTGCACCCACTAAGATTCGGGGACAGTGGAAAATTCCACTGACGTACTGCTTTAAAAATAGGAACAGCTAATAAATGTTCACGTGACACATCTTCTCAAATCATTCAATGAAGTTGTACATGCTTGTATACATATGGTTTGTTGTATTGTCATTATAGGTAACACGATAGTAAAATCGTGATGAAATATTTTAAAGTACAAATATCGCACGATAACGCTTACCTACACAGATGATACTTATAAAGTAGAGTCTATGAAAATTAAACTACATTGTATGTCAATGTCTATACACAAGTAGGCGTGGTCAACTTTACACAGATCACTGAATACATGGGTTTTCCCTATACCCGTATGACTTAAGCTCGGGAGACAGAGGGGTTTTCCAGTGACATACTTCCTTAAAATGTATTATACACGCATGTATACCCTTTGCTGTACGTGTACATTACAGGTAACTCGACACTTACAAACATTTTAAAGCACAGCTTACAGACGATAACACACATACAATAATACTAATCTTTATTTCCTGTTCAACATATCTAATCTCCCAAAGGATCATTTGTTAGTAATGTCAGAATTATCACTGTTACAGCTATTAAGACCAGACATAATTGTTGATCTAAAAACGTTCAGTACAAATAAAATAAAATTATCACACAAGCAACTGTTACAATAAATGGATTGTTTACCATTTATGGTTTTCAGCAAAAGACTCATAGTCTAATTTACATAAATGCTAATTTAGTAAACAATTTTTGTTTGTCTAGTGTATATACGCTAACATAGCGAAAATCAAACAATACAGAACAAAGAATTTCCTAGGAGGTACAATACTAATAGTAATAGAAATAAAAAAAAGTTTTATAAAAGACGATTTAAACAGCCTTCCTGAAGATATCAATCATATTGTGTTTGATATTTGTGAAGGAAGAATTAAAACGGTTTTACTTCTACAAGTAAGTTATTCCGAATTTTTCTTCCTTGAACAGAGAGTGTTAAGAATAAAATGCAGAACGATGTTTCAGTACTGTTAGTATGTTAGTTGTTTGGATGCTGGTCTAGTAAATGTATTGGTAAACATATTAAAATGATTTACTGGAACTACATAGATAATGAAAGCATTATAAGACCTCTTTTGAGTTTTAAATACTCATTGGTAGCCATTTTATTAAACATTTCTAAGATGGTGCATCAAATGGAGTATCCAACAGTAATCTTACAGCTTCTTTACATACTTTTAACGGCTTCTGGATGATAAGATTAAAAGATCATCCGCGCCAGATGGTGCTACTGTACAAACAGTTGGGGGTTAGAGTAACTCATGACCGTGCGACGAAGTAAGCCTAAACAATTGTTGGTCTATGTAACGACAGGTGTTGTATTATTTGACAAAGACATAAACAACAAATATAACTATCAATTTTCACATCGAGAATTTTTTTCAGTTTTTTAACATAAAATTTCGCCAAACTTTTTCTAGACAATTGCAATAGTTCACACCCATATAGAGCAAATGGGATCACTATACAGGGTGTAGAGATCGCAAGTGATCGGAACCCCTCGAGTATTGAGAATGGTAGTTTGCATGCCATATCAGTTTTTTCTAATGAACAAAATTTAAAACGACAATAACGTGGTAATGGGCTACTATAATGAGTTTTTTCTAGAAACTACTTTATGTGCAAAAATAATAATTATGTCCATATGCAACTTAGGTTTTCACAATATTTTTTTTGTAAGATCTTTTCAATACTTCCTTATAAATATTGGTAACAAGCATTGTTGACGGATGGTAATAACACACTGTTGTAACGTAAAATATTGTAGTTTACATTTTACCACTTTGGCAAATTAATTCATCATTTAGATTACCAAACGGTATCCAAGGGAGGTAACTAGAACAGAAATTATCACATTGTCAGATTCTAAGATGGCTGCCTGTCGTTTTGATTTGATTCCAGTTTTGCTCTAATAAGTATGACCTACATATCAGTACCACAAGGTCTCCTATCTCCACCTTCTTACGGCCTTAGGGGTACCAATGTTGATGACAGGTGTTGTAGTATTTGACAAATATAAACTATAGATATGATTATCAATTTTCACATCAAAGAGATTTTCATCTTTTTGTAATATCATTTTGGGCTCTCTCTTATTTCATTAATTCTTTTCTAGACAATTGCCAAACTTCATATCCATATTTAGCAGATTGTATACTTAAGATTAAATAGCCAGCAGCAGTAAGAGAGAGTAAGAGAGAGATATTTGCAATATCGGGGCATGTGTATCTGAGACAAGACATGTTTAGAATGACACACGTGTGTCAAGTGTCCCGTGCTTTATATAGGGGATTGGCCAGTGAAGGTTACTAAGCAGAGCAGAAGAAAAATGGCTGCCACTTCCTTAGATACCGCACTGTCATAACTAGGGGATGTCTCAGAAACAATTTTCGAAAAAAATATTTCGTTATCTTTTTTTTTAAATTTCAAATGCACGTTTTTAACTTGCATTGTCAGCTTAAGATTAAATAGCCAGCAGCAGTAAGAGGATTACGGATTTTAGGATGAGCAACAGACCGTATAGGTGTCTTTGTGCCAGTTTTAAGCTGTTTGTATGCAATATCAGTTCTCTCTTATGAACACAATTTAACATTTAAAACAACACCAACGTGAGTATGATACTTTCCACAAGTAGTAATGGTTAACTATAAAGACAAATGTCTTTTCCTAGAACATGAAAACCTGTTATTCTGCTTTCAGTTGTTTGCAAAATTATAATTTTACTCTTATCAACTGAAAACATAAATGTCTGAGAAAAATCCTTTCAGCATTTTCTTAGAAATATCAGTAACAGGAAATTGTTTATGGACGATGATAACAAACTCTCAAAATCCAAGATGGCTGCCTGTCCATTTTGATTCGTGAGACATCCTCCTTGTCTCTTATTTTCACAAGATGGCTGCTGTACTCTCGTTTTGATTTATTGAGCATTTATATTCTGTCCCCAGGCAATTCCAGTTTTCTCTACTTAGTATGACCTACCACTATGTCTCCTATCCCCACCTTCTTACGGCCCCAGGGGTACCGAGAGCCTCCACATCCCCCGGATCCCCTTATTTCTCCTATCCCCACCTTCTTACGACTCCCCAGGGGTACCAAGAGCCTGCGCCTCCCCCGAGTCCCTCTTATTTCTCCTATCCCCACCTTCTTATGGCCGCATGGGTACCAAGAGCCTCCACATCCCCCGGGTCCCTCCTATTTCTCTTATCCCCACCTTCTTATGGCCCTATGGGTACCAAGAGCCTCCACATCCCCGGGTCCCTCTTATTTCTCCTATCCCCACCTTCTTACGACCCCAGGGATACAAACAAACCTTCATTTTAATGGCAAGTGATGCAATATACAAATGGATTGAAAAATGATATTAATGTCACTTACCTATTTTGTTAATCGTTGAAATCGAACACTAGCTATATAGGACACCAGGAGTCATCATTCCCCGGTTGTGGATATCTGAGGTTCGAGGTCTAGACTGGTCAATTTTACATACATGTAGCTTCCTGTTTGTTATACATGGGTTTTCCTTTAGACGGACGTGACGTGTGTTATGTTTATAGACAGTTGGGTTTTCCAGTGATGTACTGACTTAAAATAGGAATAGCCAGCAAGCAAATTTTAAATAAATTATACATGCACGTATGTACATGCTAACTGAATTTGTAAGACACGACTTGTGTTTACAAATATTCTGTGTACATTATTATTCTTATAAGAAATCAGTCTATCAACCAACCAATCAATCAATCAATCAATCAATCAATCAATCAACCAATCAAGTTAATTAGATGAATCAATAGTGCATTACAGTATCTGAGTCTAACACATTGATTAAGTTTACAATCATTCGTAATCATGTATACAACACAATTTATTCCAATATTCTATTTATTCGATAAAGAGGCTGGGGTCGCGGTGGCCGAGTGGTTAAGATGTCCTGAGGTATTACCACAAGCCCTCCACCTCTGGGTCGCGAGTTCGAATCCCTAAGACTAGTAAGACTATTACGTGTATACACTGTATATAAAAAGTGGAAACTATTCGTTTTCTCTGATGACGACAGAGAGACATCCGGAGAGCTCTGGGTTTCTACATTTAAGTATATCTTTAGTTTAATTATGTCATTTTTTAAATAAATATGGATCAATCAATCAATCAATCAATCAATCAATCAATCAATATCAATCAATCAATCAATCAATCAATCAACCAACCAACCAACCAACCAACCAACCAACCAACCAACCAACCAACCAATCAATCAATCAATCCATCAACCAATGAATAAATCATGCACTCACTCTCTCAATCAATCACTCAATCAATCAATCAAATCAATCAATCAATCAAATCAATCAACCAATCAAATCAATCAATCAATCAATCAAATCAATCAATCACTCAATCAAATCAATCAATCAATCAACCAACCAAACAATCAATCAAACAACCAATCACTCACTCACTCACGCAATTAATCAATCAATCAATTAATCAATCAACCAATCGATCAAATCAATTAATCAATCAATCAACCAACCAACCAATCAATCAACCAAACACTCACTCAATCAACTAATCAATCAATCAACCAACCAACCAATCAACCAATCAATCAACCAATCAATCAATCAATCAATTGATCAATCAGTCATTCGAACAATTAATTAAATGAATCAAAAGCGTATTGCAGTGTCTGAGTTTCCAGTTCACAATTATTATTAAATATCATATACACAATGCAGAGTTAATATAGACTTATGAAACATTATACAACATACATATCCATACATATATCACATAAGGTATAAAACATGCAATTTTTACAAAAGGTTTCTAAATTTATGTATATTAGCTAAAAGTTAAAGATGTCATTTTTTCATAAATATGAATATATCTATCTTATTTGTAACACACATTTTCATTGGCTTAAAAAAATCAGCACATATCGTAAATAAGAGGTCAGAGGTCACTTACCTCCCGGGACAAGGTTGGTTACATAAATATAAGTAGCATTCAATTATTTCATAAGACGTCAATGAATAATTATTTGGAATTGATATCTAGGTCTGTTAAACAATAATGTTGTATCTGGGTCGAGTGTGGTATTAACAGGACAACTGGGGTACATCTAAGTTACTACAGCAGACGGCATAACAGTCGTGTAAAGAATTGAAAGCATGGCGTGCCTACAGGTTATTATCAAGCTGGCAGAATAATGCTCTGAGGTAGGAGCAGTTCGCGGCACAATTACTACGCTATTTACAGGCCTAAAATGTAGATATAAACAGAGCGTAGTGGTGTTACACAGTACCCCTATAATCTGGCATTACAAACATATGTAAGGCACAAGGCCATGATACGAAAGATTTTTACACTTGTGGGACTGTAAGGTGTATCTGAAATTTAACATTTTATGGGCCTTGTATTATACCAGGAGAATGATTGTTTCTACTTATGAATCCTACTTACAATGTGTTTCGTAAATAAAGAAGAATTCAGAATGGAATTCCTTTTTATGGTTGTCATTCATCAATGAGTGAACAATTTCGCGGGTAGTTAATTGAACTTGGCTCCGAATATAGCTAAATAAAATCCCCCGGGAATAAAATCATCTATACAGTATTTTATTTATCTTCTACATAAGATAGTGTCTTGTACGTACTTTACAGATATAGCATTTGTATGAGGTCGATACGTGGTTATATCAATCATAGAGAAAATATTGACCGAGAAGTTTCTTTGGTCGATAGATATAACCACGCATTAACCGAAATTAAAATGCTAAAATTGTTTTATTATATTATCTGGATTTTTTACATCTTGAAATGAGTGTGAATCTAAATAAGCATTACAGTGTAAATTCTGCTTCATGATGATAGTTTTAACCTTATAATTTATTAACACGTTTAATTTAAAAAATAAAGTATGAAAAACACCATCAATTTGTACACTTAACGCTTTTTTAATGCATACATGATAATGTCATGTACCATTACATCTGTAGCTCTATGTTCAATACACAGTCAATTTAATGCATAGTTACACCCGTAGCTCTATGTTCAGGACACGGTCAATTAAATGTTTAGTTCCTTCTGCCATACCACCGGACCGAAGAGCTCCGTCGGTATTTCCGAGACATTATACAGTTGTTTCGTGCCTTTTCAGTCAACAGTCAAAACTCTTTCCTGGGGTGTTATGAACAATCCGATGAACTGTTTCCCGAAGCCGGAGGGAAAGAGTTTTGATTGTTGACTGAAAAGGTATGAAACAACTGTTTTATTACCTGAACCGCAAAAGGTGAGATAGACTTTCGCCGAAAGAATACTGGTATTTGGGTCGATCCGGCGCGCCAGTCTTTATGACGTCAACAATTAATTATGACGTCAACAATGAACGCATGCAAACGTTTCGCCCCGGTCAACAGTCAAACTATTGACCGGTCAATAGGCGAAATTACTTTATTTACATTTATATAAGGAGTCAGGTAACAATTGGTACTGTCATCTTCGATACCCAGGGGGTCACTATCATGGATATAACGTCAGTGATAGTATCCCCTGGAATATCGAGGATGAGTTACTATGGAGACGGTTATTCGTTTATCTCCGTATGTTTTCAGGAATGGTTTTCTTTTGTGTGTTTTCCTTCATTGCATCTTACAGAGTTACTTCCCTTGCGTGTAGGTATCCATTGTGACGGCATTATTTTGTGAGCGAAATTCGCGTCGTTTTCTCGTGACGTTACAATCAATACCTACCCACAGGGGCAGATAACTCTGTATTCTGCAAATACGGAATTTCCTACCATACTCTCACATATTCCAATTCACATTTTATTCTTGCTATTACGACATCCATGTACCAAGCCAATGTGTGTAAGGGACTACTTTCATTCTGCTGTTAGGTATGAGAGGCTTGAGTATCATTATTTGTATTTATGTATGGGCACGCAGGCAAAATATCTTCAGGTCAATTCAGGTCAGTTTTAGGCCAATTTCAGGTGGGTGTTTTTCAGGTGAAATTTATCTGAAAAGTGAAAAAAGGTAAATTCCGAATAAAACTTTCACCTGATCCTGAGACAGATTGAGTTTTCCTTAGTTATGTGAAATTGACCTCAATTTGAGGTGAATTTCAGATCAAATTGACCAGAAGATATTTTGTCTGTGTACAAGTAGTTAACGATGGCTGTACATCATTGTTGAATGCCCAATTGTGATAACACGATGAAGAATTGCAATAAGCTCCACTACAGATGTCAAACTATTTTAATTGTACACCAAACATTGTAACAAAAGTCAGTTATCATTACATTAGTTATACAGACAATTGTCATTTACATTGTAGTTCATACGGTTATACATGATTCGAGATTGACAATTAGATTAAAAACAAGATAAAAAATTCAAATTTCTTTTCTCATACAGCTGTTTATTGTTACGTCATTACTATGTGTGAGGTACGTCACAATAGTGAGAAAAAGACGAAGCACATAGAAAGCAACAAATAGCATCTGATGTAAAATATAATTTCTCTCAATACCTACAAGTGTGCCGTAATACTGGTTTATCCCATGCATATATGCAATACAACCTCTAGTTATAGAATAGAGGATAATACTCTGACCACACTATTAGAATTACTTCTTTCAATGTCATGACGTGATATTGGTATTCCGGTACAGGGGATACAACACTATTACAACATTAAAAGGGAGGGAACATGTAGTATGACGTCATTCGACAACTGATGACGTGACCAAATGATCAAGGAACGCCAGTAACAAGTAGTTACAATCAAAGTTAAGAATATTGACCAATCAGGAGACTGGAAAGTCCTATACCTATTAACAGACAATTCTAAATTCCTGATACTACACTGTACAGTAAAAATATATAAATATGTAAATCTATATGGAGGGTTTAAATATAATAAAAATAACAATAATGACGACACATCCGTTAGAGCTTTTTCATAATGGAGCTTCAGAATGATACTATATATACAATATACTAGTAAGTGTTATATCAGTATCTATCACAGAACTAGTATTTATGATACTATGTATACAATATACTAGTAAGAGTTATATCATTATCTATAACAGAACTAGTATTTATGATACTATATATACAATATACTAGTAAGTGTTATATCATTATCTATAACAGAACTAGTATTTATGATACTATATATACAATATACTAGTAAGTGTTATATCAGTATCTATAACAGAACTAGTATTTATGATACTATATATACAATATACTAGTAAGTGTTATATCATTATCTATAACAGAACTAGTATTTATGATACTATATATACAATATACTAGTAAGTGTTATATCATTATCTATAACAGAACTAGTATTTATGATACTATATATACAATATACTAGTAAGTGTTATATCATTATCTATAACAGAACTAGTATTTATGATACTATATATACAATATACTAGTAAGTGTTATATCATTATCTATAACAGAACTAGTATTTATGATACTATATATACAATATACTAGTAAGTGTTATATCATTATCTATAACAGAACTAGTATTTATGATACTATATATACAATATACTAGTAAGTGTTATATCATTATCTATAACAGAACTAGTATTTATGATACTATATATACAATATACTAGTAAGTGTTATATCATTATCTATAACAGAACTAGTATTTATGATACTATATATACAATATACTAGTAAGTGTTATATCATTATCTATAACAGAACTAGTATTTATGATACTATATATACAATATACTAGTAAGTGTTATATCATTATCTATAACAGAACTAGTATTTATGATACTATATATACAATATACTAGTAAGTGTTATATCATTATCTATAACAGAACTAGTATTTATGATACTATATATACAATATACTAGTAAGTGTTATATCATTATCTATAACAGAACTAGTATTTATGATACTATATATACAATATACTAGTAAGTGTTATATCATTATCTATAACAGAACTAGTATTTATGATACTATATATACAATATACTAGTAAGTGTTATATCATTATCTATAACAGAACTAGTATTTATGATACTATATATACAATATACTAGTAAGTGTTATATCATTATCTATAACAGAACTAGTATTTATGATACTATATATACAATATACTAGTAAGTGTTATATCATTATCTATAACAGAACTAGTATTTATGATACTATATATACAATATACTAGTAAGTGTTATATCATTATCTATAACAGAACTAGTATTTATGATACTATATATACAATATACTAGTAAGTGTTATATCATTATCTATAACAGAACTAGTATTTATGATACTATATATACAATATACTAGTAAGTGTTATATCATTATCTATAACAGAACTAGTATTTATGATACTATATATACAATATACTAGTAAGTGTTATATCATTATCTATAACAGAACTAGTATTTATGATACTATATATACAATATACTAGTAAGTGTTATATCATTATCTATAACAGAACTAGTATTTATGATACTATATATACAATATACTAGTAAGTGTTATATCATTATCTATAACAGAACTAGTATTTATGATACTATATATACAATATACTAGTAAGTGTTATATCATTATCTATAACAGAACTAGTATTTATGATACTATATATACAATATACTAGTAAGTGTTATATCATTATCTATAACAGAACTAGTATTTATGATACTATATATACAATATACTAGTAAGTGTTATATCATTATCTATAACAGAACTAGTATTTATGATACTATATATACAATATACTAGTAAGTGTTATATCATTATCTATAACAGAACTAGTATTTATGATACTATATATACAATATACTAGTAAGTGTTATATCATTATCTATAACAGAACTAGTATTTATGATACTATATATACAATATACTAGTAAGTGTTATATCATTATCTATAACAGAACTAGTATTTATGATACTATATATACAATATACTAGTAAGTGTTATATCATTATCTATAACAGAACTAGTATTTATGATACTATATATACAATATACTAGTAAGTGTTATATCATTATCTATAACAGAACTAGTATTTATGATACTATATATACAATATACTAGTAAGTGTTATATCATTATCTATAACAGAACTAGTATTTATGATACTATATATACAATATACTAGTAAGTGTTATATCATTATCTATAACAGAACTAGTATTTATGATACTATATATACAATATACTAGTAAGTGTTATATCATTATCTATAACAGAACTAGTATTTATGATACTATATATACAATATACTAGTAAGTGTTATATCATTATCTATAACAGAACTAGTATTTATGATACTATATATACAATATACTAGTAAGTGTTATATCATTATCTATAACAGAACTAGTATTTATGATACTATATATACAATATACTAGTAAGTGTTATATCATTATCTATAACAGAACTAGTATTTATGATACTATATATACAATATACTAGTAAGTGTTATATCATTATCTATAACAGAACTAGTATTTATGATACTATATATACAATATACTAGTAAGTGTTATATCATTATCTATAACAGAACTAGTATTTATGATACTATATATACAATATACTAGTAAGTGTTATATCATTATCTATAACAGAACTAGTATTTATGATACTATATATACAATATACTAGTAAGTGTTATATCATTATCTATAACAGAACTAGTATTTATGATACTATATATACAATATACTAGTAAGTGTTATATCATTATCTATAACAGAACTAGTATTTATGATACTATATATACAATATACTAGTAAGTGTTATATCATTATCTATAACAGAACTAGTATTTATGATACTATATATACAATATACTAGTAAGTGTTATATCATTATCTATAACAGAACTAGTATTTATGATACTATATATACAATATACTAGTAAGTGTTATATCAGTATCTATAACAGAACTAGTATTTATGATACTATATATACAATATACTAGTAAGTGTTATATCATTATCTATAACAGAACTAGTATTTATGATACTATATATACAATATACTAGTAAGTGTTATATCAGTATCTTTAACAGAACTAGTATATATGATACTATATATACAATATACTAGTAAGTGTTATATCATTATCTATCACAGAAATAGTATTTATGACAAGATAGACGAAACTTCAGTTTCAATCATGACATTCCACATAATTGGTCTGTTTAGTCATATCATAAAATATCGTAAGACACACTTGTAATAACACTAATTTGACGTCACCGTTATAATGACATCATAATGAAATTATGGCATCGCGTGATTGTCGTAATAAACGGAAACGTTATTATGAGTCTGATTTCGCCTCTCTTATCAAGAAACGAAATATCAAATTTGATATATTTCAATTAATATTGTATAATTATGTATATGATAAATAGAATCTTACGCTCGTGGCTACGCAATACGATATTTATTAAACTCGTTAAGTCTCGTTAAATTATTTCATATGCCACTCGCCTTAAGACATGTGACATATCAAATAATCGAATTTATTAAATAAATTTCAAATTGTATAGTCACGAGTGTAAGATTCTATTTATCATATGATATTATTTGAAATATCAGAGAACTGGAGATCCTTTATATACAACATTCATCATGTCTAAATATACGGTATTTTAGGAAGGAATAACAAACAAAATATGGTGGTAGACAGGGATTTAGCATGTAATACAGCAGTGTAATCCTAGTAATTCATGTACATTTACAAAGACAATTGGACTGAATACATGTAATACAGCAGTGTAATCCTAGTAATTCATGTACATTTACAAAGAAAATTGGACTGAATACATGTAATTAAACAGTGCAATCCTAGTAATTTATGTACATTTACAAAGACAATTGGACTGAATACATGTAATTAAACAGTGCAATCCTAGTAATTCATGCACATTTACAGACAGTTGGACTGAATACATGTAATACAGCAGTGTAATCCTAGTAATTCATGTACATTCACAAAGACAATTGGACTGAATACATGTAACTCAGCAGTGTAATCCTAGTAATTCATGCACATTTACAGACAGTTGGACTGAATACATGTAATTAAACAGTGTAATCCTAGTCATTCATACACATTTACAAAGACAATTGGACTGAATACATGTAATACAGCAGTGTAATCCTATTAATTCATGTACATTTACAAAGACAATTGGACTGAATACATGTAATACAGCAGTGTAATCCTAGTAATTCATGGACATTTACAGATAGTTGGACTGAATACATGTAATGAAAGAGTGTAATCCTAGTCAATCATACACATTTACAAAGACAATTGGACTGAATACATGTAATACAGCAGTGTAATCCTAGTAATTCATGGACATTTACAGACAGTTGGACTGAATACATGTAATTAAACAGTGTTATCCTAGTCATTCATACACATTTACAAAGACAATTGGACTGAATACATGTAATACAGCAGTGTAATCCTATTAATTCATGTACATTTACAAAGACAATTGGACTGAATACATGTAATTCAGCAGTGTAATCTTAGTAATTCATTCACATTTACAAAGACAATTGGACTGAATACATGTAATATAGCAGTGCAATCTTAGTAATTCATTCTCATTAGCAAAGACAATTGGACTGAATACATGTAATACAGCAGTATAATCCTAGTAATTCATGCACATTTACAAAGACAATTGGAGTGAATACATGTAATACAGCAGTGCAATCTTAGTAATTCATTCACATTTACAAAGACAATTGGACTGAATACATGTAATACAGCAGTGCAATCTTAGTAATTCATTCTCATTAGCAAAGACAATTGGACTGAATACATGTAATACAGCAGTGTAATCCTAGTAATTCATGCGCATTTACAAAGAATATTGGACTGAATACATGTAATTCAGCAGTGCAATCCCAGTAATTCATGCACATTTACACACAATTGGACTGAATACATGTAATACAGCAGTGTAATCCTAGTAATTCATGTACATTTACAGACAGTTGGACTGAATACATGTAATTCAGCAGTGTAATCCTAGTAATTCATGCACATTTACAAAGACAATTGGACTGAATACATGTAATACAGCAGTGTAATCCTAGTAATTCATGTACATTTACAAAGACAGTTGGACTGAAAACATGTAATACAGCAGTGTAATCCTAGTAATTCATGCACATTTACAGACAGTTGGACTGAATACATGTAATACAGCAATGCAATCCTAGTAATTCATGTACATTTACAAAGACAATTGGACTGAATACATGTAATTCAGCAGTGTAATCCTAGTAATTCATGCGCATTTACAAAGACAATTGGACTGAATACATGTAATTCAGCAGTGTAATCCTAGTAATTCATGCACATTTACAAAGACAATTGGACTGAATACATGTAATTCAGCAGTGTAATCTTAGTAATTCATGCACATTTACAAAGACAATTGGACTGAATACATGTAATACAGCAGTGCAATCCTAGTAATTCATGCTCATTTACAAAGACAATTGGACTGAATACATGTAATTCAGCAGTGTAATCCTAGTAATTCATGCACATTTTCAAAGACAATTGGACTGAATACATGTAATACAGCAGTGCAATCCTTGTAATTCATGCGCATTTACAAGACAATTGGACTGAATACATGTCATACAGCAGTGCAATCTTAGTAGTTCATGCACATTTACAAGACAATTGGACTGAATACATGTAATACAGCAGTGTAATCTTAGTAATCCATGCACATTTACAAGACAATTGGACTGAATACATGTAATACAGCAGTGTAATCTTAGTAATTCATGTACATTTACAACGACGATTGGACTGAATACATGTAATACAAGTTAATCCCCTGGTATCCTACAGCAACAGTCACAACCAGTCATGATCACTTTAGTGTAGCTAAGCGCAATCAACCATGGTCCTCAAATGAGAAGTCACAATAGAATAATAAAGCCCTAACATACATGGAGAACAAAAACGAAAATATTCGTTTCTAACTGCTGGATTGTCGATACACTAACTTTTACTGTTCGTCTTGTTCATTGTGTTCGTAGATTCCAATGCTACTGCTTGTTAATCACTTTTGTTAAAATCGTAAGGGGAATAACTCTACAAATTCGTTTTTATAACTAAATGTAAGTTTTCAATAACTAAGATTATACCATAGACTAAGTTGTACAGCTCCTGTCAACACATCAAAGTACACGATAGAATTGTTTTTCAAAACAAGTTCGAAATATGTATACGTGAAAGACATACATGTTGATCTTCATGATATTATAAGGGAGGTAACTCCATATTAAATAGAAGGGCGATAACTCCGCTAGACTGACGTCTATCATAATGATCAGTGTATCACTGAACATGGCACGGAATCTCCACGATCTGCCTTCCCTCTAGAAAAAAAAAGAAAAAATAATCATGTTGCATATTTAATTCCCTATGTTGGTGAGTACATGCAATAAACTATTCTCTTTGTAAGAATTACTTTGGAAATAAGCTTGGTCCTTTTGTTGGATTATATTCAACACTAACAATTTGATTAAAGTACATTTTATTGTTAACAAGAGAAAACATGAAACCATATCGCACATTAAATTCGCTATGTTGGTTGTTGTTGAGTACACACAGTAAACTATTCTCCTTTGTAAGTATTAGTTTTAAAATAAGCTTGGCCCTTTTGTTGGATTATATTTAACACTAACACTTTTTTTAAAGTACATTTTATTGTTAAAAATATACATTGATCGGATACAAGTTATCCCAACTTATATTGATTGACAACTATTAACTCCATGTGAGGTTGATAACTGTTTTATGGACCTAAGCTGAACAATATGTACATTATAGATGACCTAGATACAGACATGTCATAGGCTATCACGATATCATGGCCTGCGTTAATGAAAAAAGATACTACAATATTTTGTATTTATTGCCTCTGGAGAGATTCAAATATTTTCTTTCGAGCCACGCATGAAAAGATTAGCTGGGACATTCTTTGTGCTCCAAAATTGGTATACTTGGAAGGAAATACGAAAACTAAGTTACAACAACTCAGTAAGAAATGTAGGGTGTAAGGAATGTATTAATGATTTTTATTCTGGGTAAACGTAAGGTATGGAACCGCATACCTGGTGTACCCCATTGTTTTATCAATAAAGTCACTTACGCATGTCGACACATTTGACCACATTCTGTTTACACATCGGACAACAACGGAACTTGAGGCAACAATCCCTACAAGAGACTTTATGTCGACAGGGGAGGAACCGGGCATTCGCTAGGCGCTCTTTACACAGAGCGCACGGTAGAGGGAGCTCCGAAAACAGTTCTGCCAGCAGCTGGTCTCCAAGGGTTCGCTGTGTCGCCTGGGGACGCCTGAAGTTCAAAGGTCAAATATCTATATCACTACAAGAAAGCTTAAATGTGACTTTAACATTTTGTCGATAGATTGAATGCTGTAAATATGCTCGCCTCGGCGCCTTGTTTGTAAACATTCTAAATGTGCTTAATTATCAGGTGAGAGCCTTGGGTATGTATATTTGCTGGTTTTGTCGGAAGTATGATTTTTCCGGGCTGTCTGGTAACCCTAGTTTTAAAGACTGTATCAGGGTTGAACATTATGCTTGTTTTCACGAATGACATGTTATGATAATGAATATTGATATAAATGTGATAATAATGAACATTGATATAAATGTTATATCAATGAACATTGATATAAATGTTATGAAAAATGAACATTGATATAAATGATATGATAATGAACATTGATATAAATGTTATGATAATGAACATTGATATAAATGTTATAATAATGAACATTGATATAAATGTTATGATAATGAACATTGATATAAATGTTATATCAATGAACATTGATATAAATGTTATAATAATGAACATTGATATAAATATTATAATAATGAACATTGATATAAATGTTATAATAATGAACATTGATATAAATGTTATATCAATGAACATTGATATAAATGTTATGATAATGAACATTGATATAAATGTTATAATAATGAACATTGATATAAATGTTATGATAATGAACATTGATATAAATGTTATATCAATGAACATTGATATAAATATTATAATAATGAACATTGATATAAATATTATAATAATGAACATTGATATAAATGATATAATAATGAACATTGATATAAATGATATAACAATGAACATTGATATAAATATTATAATAATGAACATTGATATAAATGATATAACAATGAACATTGGTATAAATGTTATAATAATAAACATTGATATAAATCTAATCCCTATTTTCCTCTCTCGTCTTTTTTGTTTTATTTTTGTTATTTAGTTATTTACTTATTTATTTATTTATGTAATTTGCCTTGAATGAGGCTGAATGTATGATAAATTATCAAAAAGAAGAAACTCACATGAAAGATTTATGAGATACGTACATTTTAGCTGCGAAGTCACTGACAACTTCCTTTACTCTGTCACTTCTGCATACTTCTAGTGGAGTTCGGTTTCTGTTGTTCCTGGCCTGTGGGTTACCTCCCTTTTCTAGAAGCTTACACGCTACTTTACAGCGCTCGTTATCTTCCTGAAGACTGGCTCGTCTGGACAGGCCAAACATCATCAACAACTGTAGGAATGTGTATAATAATTATAATCTAAAAACTCTGTAAGAACTTTATTTTATATGCACAACTAACGGACATCGTCTGAACAGGCCCAGCATCATCAACAACTATAGATATGTGTGTAATAATTATATCTAAAAACTCCGTAAGAACTTTATTTTATATACACAACTAACAGACATCGTCTGGACAGGCCCAGCATCATCAACAACTATAGATATGTGTGTAACAATTATAATCTAAAAACTCCATAAGAACTTTATTTATATTCACAACTAACGGACATCGTCTGGACAGGCCCAGCATCATAAACAACTATAGATATGTGTATAATAATACAAAAACTCCGTAAGAATTAATTCTATAAACATCTACATAAGGCATATAAACAAGAATTTGACAGTAAAATATTTATAAGCCATTTCACATGTTTGTCTGTCTATTTGAATAATTTTCACGGCTTAATTCATCAAAACTGATGGTTTTTAAAGATTACTGAAAAAAGTGTTTTCGCCCAGTTAGGACACATACAACTTTAAGAATAACTTTTGATAGTTTTTATTTTAAGTGTAATAAATACCGGATCCTGTACTCCATCTCTGTTCCCCATCAAGGCCACGTGGAGGGGCGTGTCCCCATCACTGTCAGTCGCCGTCACAGAGGCGCCTGAAAAGCAAAGCATGATGGGTAATGGATAATCTACGGTGATAGTAACTCCTGGGGTGTTGAGGATGCAATGGAACATATAGGTATAGAAGTCAGTTCGATGACGTTTTAAATTTTGATATCGGATATCAAAAGAATTCTTTAACACATCAAATATGAATCTACACACCTAAATTACTATATATAAGAAGTATTTAGTACAGCAGTAATGCCATGAACCCGAATGGTATAGTGACACCGAGATATGATATTTAAGTCTACAGCTAGTAACACCATCAACCCGAATGGTATAGTGACACCAAGATATGATATTTAAGTCTACAGTTAGTAACACCATCTACCCGAATGGTATAGTGACACCAAGATATGATATTTAAGTCTACAGCTAGTAACACCATCAACCCGAATGGTATAGTGACACCGAGATATGGTATTTAAGTCTAAAGCTTGTAACACCATCAACCCGAATGGTATAGTGACACCGAGATATGGTATTTAAGTCTACAGCTAGTAACACCATCAACCCGAATGGTATAGTGACACCGAGATATGGTATTTAAGTCTACAGCTGGTAACACCATCAACCCGAATGGTATAGTGACACCGAGATATGGTATTTAAGTCTACAGCTGGTAACACCATCAACCCGAATGGTATAGTGACACTGAGATATGGTATTTAAGTCTACAGCTTGTAACACCATCAACCCGAATGGTATAGTGACACTGAGATATGGTATTTAAGTCTACAGCTGGTAACACCATCAACCCGAATGGTATAGTGACACCGAGATATGGTATTTAAGTCTACAGCTAGTAATACCATCAACCCGAATGGTATAGTGACACCGAGATATGTTTTTAAGTCTACAGCTAGTAATACCATCAACCCGAATGGTATAGTGACACCGAGATAAGGTATTTAAGTCTACAGCTAGTAACACCATCAACCCGCATGGTATAGTGACACCGAGATATGGTATTTTAGTCTACAGCTAGTAACACCATCAACCCGAATGGTATAGTGACACCGAGATATGGTATTTAAGTCCAAGCTAGTAACACCATCAACCCGCATGGTATAGTGACACCGAGATATGGTATTTAAGTCTACAGCTTGTAACACCATCAACCCGAATGATATAGTGACACCGAGATATGGTATTGAAGTCTACAGCTAGTAACACCATCAACCCGAATGGTGATATGGTATTTAAGTCTACAGCCGGTAAAACTATTAATTGTGCATACTAACCATGTTGCAGCAGCACTTGTACAGTCTCCAAATAGCCCTGGTGTGCAGCCAGATGTAAGGGAGTTAACTGTGCATGATTCCTAATGTCAACGGTAGCTTTACCCTATAAGAAGATGCAGGGGGATTAACTGCAATATTCCTAATATACTCTGCAAACAGATGTAGGGGAGTTAACTGTACATGATTCCTAATGTCAACGGTAGCTTTACCCTGCAAGGAGATGCAGGGGGGTTAACTGCAATATTCCTAATATACTCTGCAAACAGATGTAGGGGAGTTAACTGTGCATGATTCCTTATGTCAACGGTAGCTTTACCCTGCAAGGAGATGTAGGGGAGATAACTGCAATATTCCTAATATACTCTGCAAACAAATGTAGGGGAGTTAACTGTGTATGATTCCTAATGTCAATGGTATCTTTACCCTGTAAACAGATTTGTTGGTAGCACTTATGACACAAATATCAAGAGATAATTTTTTCCAGATAAATCATATCCTAATTATGATAACCCTCTTATGACATGTAGTTCTGTTGCTATATCAGCCAATTGAAAGTATCGTTACATTATTGTATTGTTCTGAAATTATAAGCTAACCAATGGCAATACTGGTTACAAGCATGACTAAGTTATAATTTCGTGAAATTAAACTAAAGTTACGTATGTGCCACACAACCTACTTTGAGGATGAGGAGGTTGGCGATGTCACTGTGATTGTTGATAGCGGCGATGTGTAGAGCAGAGTGACCATCGCTTTTCTGAAGATTCACGGTAGATGGCGCTTTAACTAAAATTTTCTCTGTCGCGCTGAAAATGACATTTTAGTTGAAACCTTCATTTTTTGTCGTATTATTTGTTGTTCTATAAATACTGTGAAGGTTTAACTTAAATTATTCGGATATATTATCCTCAATTGGATTAATAACTTATCCAAGCGTGACGATTATGTAATACGACGGCAGATGAGGTGCCATACGCGATCTCAAAACATTTCACAACCAACAAAAAATATCCTTATAAACATTTTTAGAAAGACATGGTAGTTACGAATTCAACTTCACAATGTACTTTTGACATTTGATAACATTACTTTCCAAATAAAAAAAACTCTTCTTCGTCTAGGGTTTAAAGTACCGCGACCCCATTTAGTGATATTTCATGAAGGAAGTTTTAAATATTACAGAATATACTCACAACTCATTGCCCTTGAAGACGGCCCATTGCAGAGGGTTGAAGCCTCTTTTGTTAGTGACCTTTGGGTCAAGTTTCGGATGACTGAGCAGCAGGTTCACGCCTCTGTCGTTACGTTTCATTATAGCGTCATGTAGTGGGGTGTCACCATCGGAATCCTAAAATTAGTAACGAAAGATAAATATTTAATACTCAACTCCATTGGTTTGTAACATCGCCTACCATTGTGAGTGTAGCTCCGCCCACATTGTTAGTGTAGCCCCGCCCATTAGCGCACGATTGTAATTGTAACCCCACCATTTTTAATGTAGCACTTGAACACCGTTGTAACCCTGCCCACAAGTGTAACCCTGCCCACTAATGTAACCCTGCTCACCAATGTAACACCGCCCACTAGTGTAACCCCGCCCACCATTGTAACCCTGCCCACAAGTGTAGCCCTACCCACTAGTCTAACCCCGCTCACCAATGTAACACCGCCCACTAGTGTAGCCCCATTCACCATTGTAAACCCGCCCTGTTATTTCACCTACCTGGGCGTTGGGGTTGCATCCTTTCTCCAGAACGACCTTTAGAATATTGTTCATCCCCTCATAGGCTGCAGTATGCGCCGTGGAGCGACCGTGTCTGTTTGATGCATTTACATTGGCGCCACGCTGAACGAGGAATGTAGCCACCCCTTCCTTCTTGCTGAACAAACAAAGTCGGATAATGACATACAAAGTTACTGCTCTTGTGAGTAAACCCGATGGTTATCGTTTGGATAAATATTAACGATGTAGCCTACTGTGAAGCGGATTAAATTCGCAGGATCCATATTTGGCGTATTCGTGAATAATGAATTGAAATGGAACATATTCCTAGGGGTTTTATTTCACAGTACACCTTTGTAATCCTAAAAGCAGATAATCGTGGGGTCTATATTAGCATGGGTTTGCTTTTTAGGATACACCTTAGTATTCCTAAAAGCAGATAATCGTGTGGTCCATATTACCAGGGGTTTGCTTTTAAGGATACACCTTAGTTTTCCTAAAAGCAGATAATCGTGGGGTCTATATTAGCAGGGGTTTGCTTTTAGGATACACCTTAGTATTCCTAAAACCAGGGGTTTTATTTCACAGTACACCTTTGTATTCCTAAAAGCAGGCATGTAATTTCTTCCCAATAAGCGAAGAAGGCTACCATACAGCATTATCTATTAGGAAACATTGATATGAAAGCTTGACGAATTGTTCTGTTCACAGTTAGCTGGCATAGTTCTATGACAAATCATTTTTGAAGAATGATAATTTAAATGTTTTCACATTCAATGTAAAAGATAATCAACTCCATGATATTCATGAAAGGGCCACCTTTCCGAAACAAAAAATAAAAGGTTTTTTTTAAAACAATTACAACATAAACAAAAGGCCAGAGGGCCTGTAGTCTGGGCCTGTATCGCTCACCGGGATTTTTTTTACTAATAATCACAAAAGATCTTACAATCAGAAATAGCTAAATTGACCAGACGATTAGTTTAATTTTGAATCCCAACCATTTCATGGTGCTATCAATATTATATGAATATGAGTGTTAGTCAATGCTAAGTTTCAGACGAGAAGTCGTTTTGTGAAAATAGCCAAAGTGACCCTTTAGGTCATCCCCCTCAGGCCCCGGGGTGTCAGACCGACCATTCGCACAATTTTGAATCCCCATCCTATAAGGATGCTACAATTGCATTATGAGTGCAATCCCTTGCTTAGTATCAGAGAAGAAGTCGTTCATATGAAAAAAGATAATTTTTTTGTAATTCTTTTATTTTTCCCGTTCACATTGTACATAAAACATGTTACGTATATATATACACATTGTTGGATCATTCAATAGTATGAAGATATATTATATAATATACATATTATTCTAATTGCAGTGCAGTGGTGATTTCTGACCAAATTGAAGTAACTTTTGCTGCTTTTGACAAGGAGTATGATTTAATACACTGGGTTTCTATTTTCTTATAGTATAAGCACATATTTTTGACGCCTTCAATAGTAGGTACAGAATACTTTGCTCTACACGAGTAGATGTATTTTTTGGTGAAAAAAGATAATTAGGACCCGCCCCTAAGGCCTCGGTGGGTCAGCCACATCATTTGTACAGTTTTGAATCCCTACCCTATAAGGATGTTACCGTTGCATTATGAGTGCTATCATATGCTTAGCTTTAGAGAAGACGTTTATATAAAAATAGCCAATTTGACTCCTTTTTGTCTCGCCCCTCATTCCTCCGGGGGGTCGGCCCCATCATTTGTACAATTTTGAATCCCCATCCCATATTGATGCTGCTATTGCATTATGAGTGCTATACCAAGCTTAGTTTCAGAGAAGAAGTCGTTTATATGAAAAATAGCCAATTTGACCCCTTTTGGTCCCGTCCCTACGGCCTCCGGGGGATCAGCCCCATCATTTGTACAATTCTGAATCCCCACCCTATAATGATGCTACCATTGCATTATGAGTGCTACCACATGCTTGGTGTCAGAGAAGAAGTCGTTTATATGAAAGTAGCCAATCTGACCCTTCTTGGCCCCGCCCCTCAGGCCCCAGTGGTTCAGTCAAATCATTTGTACAATTTTCAGTCAGTAGCCCATGAAGATGCTATCAGTCAAATTTTGTTAAATTGCGGTCAGCGGTTATGGAGAAGAAGTCGATTGTTGAAGGACTGATTGACTTATACATTCATATCCAATCTGATTTTGAACTGTTATTAAATTAATATGTCTGAAACAGACACTTACCCAGCAATGGCTGATAGAAGGGCTGTAGTGTTTTCCGCATTTTGAGCGTTGACTTGTGCCCCGTTGTCCAGAAGAAGCTTGACCACCTGGTCGTGTCCTTCGTGAGCGGCTATCATAAGAGGTGTGAGATTCTTAAAGGTGCAGTTAGCCTGAAATAGTCCATTTAAATGAGGCTTTTCTATTGGTCCATCAGTTCATGGCGTCATTGAATATTAATCTCCTCTGATTGGACAACGCAGTGGCGTGATACTTTTTCGGAGAATATAGTTCATCAATAGAAGTGTAGTTCAGAATGATATGACAACATATTTGTTTGCTCCTTTAGAGTACTTTGTCAGGTTACAACACCAACCATATAAAGATATCCTCCGTAATATATCTTCACATTTGGATTTCATTTCGCTGTTTTGCCTTCTGGCGCGTTGATAGTCAACTGCTGCGCGATATTTAGGACGACCTATATGGCTGTTTATTTAAAGTACGTTTACTTCCTTCACTTTTATGAAACAATTTATAGGCTATAAATGTATGAAAGATAGCGTCCAATCAGAATGATAATATGTGATGATCAGGTCGACCATACTCAAGCATTAATAGAGTCACATAAATCAGGCTAAACAAATCATTCCGATATAAAAACAAGAGGCCCATGGGCCTTAACGATCACCTGATATTTTATGAAAATAAGTTATGTCATTTACTAATCAACTTATGTCTTTTGTTCACGAAATAGGGACATAGATCCAATAGGTCTATATACAAAGTTTCATTAAGATTGGTGCAAATTTACTCACATTATCGTGTTCACAAGGTTCAATAATTATTATTGCAAAGGACAATAACTCCGTAATTAAGTTAGAGTTGAATCAAGCTGATTTTCAAACTCGTCCGAGATCTTTCCAATGTTAGTCTACATACAAAGTTTCATTAAGATTGGTTAATAGTTACTCAAGTTTTCGCGTTCACAAGGTCCAATCATAATTATTAGTGCAAAGGGCAATAACTCCGTAAATTACAGTCGAATCACGCTGATTTTAGAACTCGTCTGAGACCTTTCAAATGTCATACATACAAAGAAATGTGAACGGACGTCGTACGACTGACGACGCACGACGCACGACGGACGAAGCACGACGACGGACAAAAGACTATCGCAATAGGTCACCATGACCTATATCAGGTGACCTAATAACTCACCAAATCTTTGTTCTTTTCCAAAATGCTTTGTACAACGGAAACGTCTCCTCGCGCAGCCGCAGTGACGATCTGTTCCGGTCCAGCAGCTCTGGTTGCTAGAGCATCCAACACCATGAGATGCGCAATCAACCGTGTCAGTCCGTCTGACATGTCAGCTGCCGACGTAGCTGGGGTAAAAAAAGTTTATTAGCATTACAATCATCAATACGCCGAGTCCCTATCGGTGAAACTTGAGGTGTTGTAGTGTCTACATGTCCATCCTTCCGTCCGTTGAAGGATTTTGTTGAAGCATGCAATTTAAAATATGAAATAATACAGATTGGGATGGTTTCTAAGTTATAACTATAGAAAGGATTAATGGATGGATGTTGTTGTTTTTTAATTTATATCAGCTTATGAGGCAACAGACGGGTATGGCCATTGGGTCAAAGGTCAATTGTTAATTCCATCATACCTGATGATCTGGACGTACTAAAGTCCTCTTTGACCTGAAGCGTCTCGGTCTTGGCCCCGGGGGCTGGGAGAAGACAAGCCGGATTAAATACCCATGTCTGCTGTCCAAACGCAACCGCGACATCTCCGTCCGAGTCAATCTTCACCACTCGGCCCACTTTATTCAGCGCCTAACAGTGGACAAAAGTAGGTCGAGTTTGTTATTTATCATTTTCAATGTCAACATATATTTTCATTTGATACTATCTGAAAACCATTAAGATTACCAAAGTAATTTTCTCACAGCTCTTGAATAACTTTTCTTAACCATTCATGCATAATATTGTTGCGAATGCGCTTCACTGTCCTGAAGTATGAATTGGAATTCACTGATTATTTTTGCGATTGTTGTACTGTAACTATAATAAATAAATATTTACGTTCGCGTGCCAATGACATAAACGTATAGTTATAAATTAACACCACTCATTTATTTACAACGTAGGTATTGGATTTGGTTTAAGTTTTATGGTTTGGAAATTTGATAGTAGTAATGATGAATTAGTAAAAATTATTTGAACGTGTAATGATGATATTGTTGTGGTATATTTGACAACGTAAAACGCGATATCGTATCGCGGCGTTGGTCTAAATTTTTAACATTTTCATTCAAAACGAGAAAAAAATTAAAAACAAAGGACACAATATAATGAAATAGTTTACGGATGAAATGTTCTTTTTCATGTAAATAATCCGCGAACAAAAATCAGGTATACAGTATAATGCACATTGTTAACTTCAACAAGAAGCCCATGGGCCTTAGCGGTCACCTGATATCAGATACAGAATGAAACAAAGACATGCATATAAACACTATATATTTGCCCATCAGGCCCTTGAAGTCAGTCAGTGATTTTATAAATTTGACTTTTTAATCTATGAAGATTATTTGGTTACATCAAATCTGTGAATTCAGAAGTAAGATTTTTGAAATGTTATCAATTTTGATCCTTTTGGCCCCACCCCTCTGGCCCCTGGGGGTCAGCCAGGACCAATTTGGATATGATGTTAAAATGCTATCTCAGGCTAATAATTCTAACCCAGATTGACTAATTTCCTATGAAAACTAAGCAAATAATGTTCATAAATGTGTTTTTCCTATATAAACTATAGTAAACTTGACCCCCTCCCCAGAAGGGAAACATGAGACCCCAGGGTAATATTATTCACAATTTTTTAAAGGACTTTAAGACCTTTCCATCTATGCAGAGTATTTGATTCTGCCAGTTCCAGAATTTCAGAAGAAGATTTTTGAAGTTTTAGCCTATTTGACCCGTTTTTGCCCCGCCCCTAAGGCCCCTGGGGATCAGTCACGGAAAATTTGGTAATAAGATTCAATGGCCATCACATAGGGATAATTCTGACAACAATTGACTATAAATTTCCTATTATAATGACTAAATAATGCTCAAAAATGTGTTTTCCCTACATAAACTACAGTAAAC
The DNA here is from genome assembly GCA_004382745.1 of Argopecten irradians irradians. Taxonomy (NCBI): domain Eukaryota; kingdom Metazoa; phylum Mollusca; class Bivalvia; order Pectinida; family Pectinidae; genus Argopecten; species Argopecten irradians. Next base: position 1,047,120 of record SAYR01029704.1, read on the forward strand.
TTAACCCCCTTCCCTGGGGGAAACCTGAGACCCAAGGGTGATGTAATTCACAATTTTCATAAAACACCTTAAGACCTGTCCATCTATGAAGAGTATTTGATTCTACCATTTCCAGTATTTAAGAAGAAGATTTTTAAAGTTTTAGCCTATTTGCCCCTTTTGGCCCCACACCTCTGCCCCGAGGGGGTTGACCAGGACCAACATAGATAAAATGTTATCTCAGGCTAATAATTCTAAACAAGTTTGACTCATTTCCTATGAAAATTGAGCAAAAAATGCTCATAAATGTGTTTTCTCTATATACGCTATAGAATACTTAACCCCCTCCCTAGGGGGAAACGTGAGACCCCAGGGTCATATAATTCACAATTTTCATAAAACACCTTAAGACCTTTCCATCTATGAAGAGTATGTGATTCTATCAGTTCCAGAATTTCAGAAGAAGATTTTTGAAATTATAGCCTATTTGACCCCTTTTGACCCCGCCCTTAAGGCCCCTGGGGATCAGTCATGGAAAATTGGTTAATAGGATTCAATGGCCATCTCATACTGATAATGACAATATTTGACTCATTTCCTATTACAAATGATCAAATAATACTCAAAAATGTGTTTTCCCTATATAAACTATAGTAAACTTAAACCCTTCCCAGGGGGAAACCTGAACCCCAGGGTCATATAATTCACAATTTTTGTAAAGGACCTTAGGACCTTTCTATCTATGAAGAGTATTTAATTCCATCACAAGATTTTTGAAATTTTAGTCAATTTTACCCCTTTTAGCCACTCCCATAGCTCCCTGGGGGGTGGGGACCATATAATTCACAATTTTGATTGGCCTTATGCCTTAGAAGGTTTGTGCAAAATTTCATTGAAATTGCTTCAGCAGTTTTGGAGAAGAAGTCGAAAATGTAAATTGTTTACGGACATACGACGCACGACGGACGACGGACGACGCACGACGGACGACGACGGACAAAAGACGATTAGAATAGGTCACTTGAGACTTCGTCTCAGCTGACCTAAAAAATCTAAAATATGTAGTAATACCGAGGCTTTAGTGATAACAAAGTGATCAAACCTTATCCATTTCATCGTCCCATCCTCCATGGTTCGTTTGCATCAACTCGACTTTCTTCTTGTCTCCAAGGACACGTACAATGTCATTCATCTTAAACGTATCCACCTGACAAATGGTATAGGGTATTATCAAATGTCTTAAACGTATCCACCTGACAAATGGTATAGGGTATTATCAAATGTCTTAAACGTATCCACCTGACAAATGGTATAGAGTATTATCAAATGTCTTAAACGTATCCACCTTACAAATAGCATATAGTACGTATTACCAATTATCTGAGATGTATCCTCCTTACAGATGGTATAGAGTACGTATTACCAATTATCTGAGACGTATCCACCTTACAAATAGCATAGAGTACGCATTACCAATTATCTGAGACGTATCCACCTTACAAATGGTATAGAGTACGTATTACCAATTATCTGAGACGTATCCACCTTACAAATAGCATAGAGTACGCATTACCAATTATCTGAGACGTATCCACCTGACAAATGGTATAAAGTACGTATTACCAATTATCTGAGACGTATCCACCTGACAAATGGTATAAAGTACGTATTACCAATTATCCGAGACGTATCCACCTTACAAATAGTATAGAGTACGTATTACCAATTATTTAAGACGTATCCACCTGACAAATAGCATAGAGTACATATTACCAATTATCTGAGACGTATCCACCTGACAAATAGCATAGAGTACGTATTACCAATTATCTGAGACGTATCCACCTTACAAATAGTATAGAGTACGTATTACCAATTATCTGAGACGTATCCACCTTACAAATAGTATAGAGTACGTATTACCAATTGTCTGAGACGTATTCACTTAACAAATAGCATAGAGTACGTATTACCAAATATCTGAGACGTATTCACCTGACAAATATTATATAGTACGTATTACCAATTATCTGAGACGTATCCACCATACAAATAACATAGAGTACGTATTACCAATTATCTGAGACGTATCCACCTTACAAATAGTATAGAGTACGTATTACCAATTATCTGAGACGTATCCACCTTACAAATAGTATAGAGTACGTATTACCAATTATCTGAGACGTATCCACCTGACAAATAGCATAGAGTACGTATTACCAATTATCTGAGACGTATCCACCTGACAAATAGTATAGAGTACGTATTACCAATTATCTGAGACGTATCCACCTTACAAATAGTATAGAGTACGTATTACCAATTGTCTGAGACGTATTCACTTAACAAATAGCATAGAGTACGTATTACCAAATATCTGAGACGTATTCACCTGACAAATAGCATAGAGTACGTATTACCAATTATCTGAGACGTATTCACCTGACAAATAGCATATAGTACGTATTACCAATTATCTGAGACGTATCCACCATACAAATAGCATAGAGTACGTATTACCAATTATCTGAGACGTATCCACCTTACAAATATTATAGAGTACGTATTACCAATTATCTGAGACGTATCCACCTGACAAATAGCATAGAGTACGTATTACCAATTATCTGAGACGTATCCGCCTTAAAAATAGCATATAGTACGTATTACCAATTATCTGAGAATTATCTGAGACGTATTCACCTGACAAATAGCATAGAGTACGTATTACCAATTATCTGAGACGTATTCACCTGCCAAATAGCATAGAGTACGTATTACCAAATATCTGAGACCTATCCGCCTTAAAAATAGCATATAGTACGTATTACCAATTATCTGAGAATTATCCACCATACAAATAGCATAGAGTACGTATTACCAAATATCTGAAACGTATCCACCTTACAAATAGCATAAAGTACGTATTACCAATTATCTGAAACGTATCCACCTTACAAATAGCATAGAGTATGTATTACCAATTTATCTGAGACGTATCCACCTTACAAATGGTATAGTACGTATTACCAAATGTCTGAAGGTAGCAACACCTTCTACACTAGCATACCGGTCGTGTACGTGTTGGGTTATCTGTATGTGTACCTGTCTGTTAAATATCTATGTTATTGTATATAGAAGATCTTACATGAGTGGATATGTGATATGAAATTTATCAAACGAGTTCAATAATTTGATATGCCACGAGCATTTAGGCGAGTGGCATATCAAATATTTAACGAGTTTGATAAATTTCATATCACATAGTCACGAGTGTAAGATTATATTTATCACATAACTTTTAGTATAGAAATATAAGTAAAACATTAAATTTCGTCTCTATGTAAGACAGTAGAAATCCGGCTCGGATATGACGTTTCCGTCTACCGAAACAATCATGAGACGTCATATATAGATTATAACGTCAAAACTACATGTGACGTCATAATAGTGTTATTACACATGTGTCTTACGATATTTATGTCATGGCCGTATAACATGGCTGGACGGGCTAGGTTTGTGATAAATTAAGTTTGTTGCACTTTGTACTGTAAATAATCATGCACCTTTTCTAATAAACCGTAAGATTCAAAGAAATAAAGAATTGAATTGAATAGAATGACTGAGTACACACTCGGTACTTGATGACCAGTAGCGACTGCGAACCTTTCGGTATTTGGCACCTTCCAAAGGATGTTAGTAATACACTCATAGGACCATCACGCTATAATTAGGTGTGGAATATTGACAGTTCATGGCCTCATGACCATCGTGTTTTTGAAAAAAAGATTGTCCCAGTACGTTCATGAAATGATCCAAACAAGAGATTCACCTTTCATATAAAAGATATATACATCTCATATATACTAATCATATTGACTTAATTCTGATCATTTTGACATTTGATTCAAAGAAAAAAATTGGAATAAAAATCATATATCATGCATAATATCAAACTAGTATGTCGGCTTTCTAGAACAATACCCACCTTTGAGAGAACCACTTTGTATTTTACATTTCACCTGAGAGAGCCCCGTCATAAAACGGCCATGTTTGTCCTATCAACATTTTGATTACTACCTTTATAATGTAAATGTCATGTTCCACATTCCAAATCTCACCTTTGAGAGAGTCCCTTTATGAATTACAAATCTCACCTTTGAGAGAGCCCCTTTATGAATTACAAATCTCACCTTTGAGAGAGCCCCTTTATGAATTACAACTCTCACCTTTGAGAGAGCCCCTTTATGAATTACAACTCTCCCCTTTATGAATTACAACTCTCACCTTTATGAATTACAACTCTCACCTTTGAGAGAGCCCCTTTATGAATTACAACTCTCACCTTTGAGAGAGCCCCTTTATGAATTACAACTCTCACCTTTGAGAGAGCCCCTTTATGAATTACAACTCTCACCTTTATGAATTACAACTCTCACCTTCGAGAGAGCCCCTTTATGAATTACAACTCTCACCTTTGAGAGAGTCCCTTTATGAATTACAAATCTCACCTTTGAGAGAGCCCCTTTATGAATTACAACTCTCACCTTTATGAATTACAACCCTCACCTTTATGAATTACAACTCTCACCTTTGAGAGAGCCCCTTTATGAATTACAACTCTCACCTTTGAGAGAGCCCCTTTATGAATTACAACTCTCACCTTTGAGAGAGCCCCTTTATGAATTACAAATCTCACCTTTGAGAGAGCCCCTTTAGACTGCTGCCATGTTGTCCTATTCCCACCATTGATAACGCCTCTTTAAAACATTTGCATGTAGCCCCATTATCACCTTTGAGAAAGCCCCTTTATAGCAGTGTCATATTGGCCCCTTTTCATATTTGCAAAAGCCTCTTTATAGTATTGCCATATTAACTCGTTCTCACCGGTGAGAAAGCCCCTTAATAAAACTGTAATATTGTTCGTATTACGTTTCAATTCTTACTTTTAAGATATACCTTTTATAATTTTCAATTTTTACATTTGAGCGAGCCCCTTTATATATTTCAATTCTCACCTTTGAGAGAGCCCCTTTGTAGAACTGCCATGTTGTTCCGTTTTGCTCCACTTCAATTGTCGAATCATCAATTATTCTCTTCACTTTCATGGTTTCCCCGATACACTGTAATGACCAAAACCAAATATCACTGAACCATCCTCGATACTCCGGGGGTTACTATCACTGTTGTTATTTATATTCATTGATCATGTCATAGCTACATTAAAGGCTCTTTGTGCAATAACAGATGAGCCCCTTGATGTATATAAAAAGTATCGAATGCTCTGTCACTTCATATATATATACAACCTAGCTGGATTTGACCCGGATATGACCTAGATTTGACCCTGATTTGACCTACATTGTAAAATACGACCAACCTGGATTTCACCTTGATATGACCTACATTTGACCCTGATCTTACCTGGATTACCTTACCCCATATGGTTTATGCAGATAGCGCTTTCTGTTTTTGAGGGAATGACCCTATTTTACCTTGTATAGTTTCACGCGGGTGTCCGTGCAAACTTCCAGATGATCTACCTATGAAATATGGTTTATTATTGTATCGCTATTCAGTAACGGTAAAAACATAATTTACCTCACTCATGCGCATGCTCCATCCTCCGTGACCTCTCTGTACTTCCTTAAGGGCATCCGGTGGCAGGTGGACACACACTTTGTCGCCCACGCTGAACTTTGACGATGACGCACGAGTGGGTGGCTTGATTGGGACTTTAGATTTCACACTGACGTCCACTTTAGCCCCTAGAGAAAAAAGTACACCAAATGCAGACAATATCCATGTAATTTGAAATAATTTTGAATATGTTTTGTTACATACAGGAATTTCGTTTTGTTCTTGGTGTAAAAGGCCAAAGGTGATAAACGAAGAAAAAAGGATGTGATATATCAGAGAGAGAAAAAAGTTCCCTGTACTAATCGGCTACTGGAAGGTGTTCCCTGTACATACGGCTAAAGAGAGGTGTTCCCTCTACTTACCGGCTATAGGGAGATTTTCCCTGTACGGGCTATAGGGAGGTGTTCCCTGTATCTACCGTCTATAGGGAGGTGTTCCCTTTCTTACCGGCTATAGGGACGTGTTCCCTTTCTTACCGGCTATAGGGACGTGTTCCCTGTACTTACTGGTTATAGGGACGTGTTCCCTTACTTACCGGCTATAGGGAGGTGTTCCCTGTACTTACCGGCTATAGGGACGTGTTCCCTGTACTTACCGGCTATAGGTACGTGTTCCCTGTACTTTCCAGCTATAGGGAGGTGTTCACTGTACTTACCAGCTATAGGAAAATGTTCCCTGTACTTATCAGCTATAGGGAGGTGTTACCTGTACTAACTGGCTATAGGGAGGTGTTCCCTGTACTTACCGGCTATAGGGAGGTGTTCCCTGTACTTACCGGCTATAGGGAGGTGTTACCTGTACTTACCGGCTATAGGGACGTGTTCCATGTACTTACCGGCTATAGGGAGGTGTTCCCTGTACTTACCGGCTATAGGGAGGTGTTCCCTGTACTTACCGGCTATAGGGAGGTGTTACCTGTACTTACCGGCTATAGGGAGGTGTTCCCTGTACTTACCGGCTATAGGGAGGTGTTCCCTGTACTTACCGGCTATAGGGAGGTGTTACCTGTACTTACCGGCTATAGGGAGGTGTTACCTGTACTTACCGGCTATAGGGAGGTGTTTCCTGTACTTACCGGCTATAGGGAGGTGTTACCTGTACTTACCGGCTATAGGGAGGTGTTTCCTGTACTTACCGGCTATAGGGAGGTGTTCCCTGTACTTACCAGCTATAGGGAGGTGTTCCCTGTAGTAGTAGAAACCCACGGCCTCCTCCACACATTTCACGTCCACTTTGCCCTGACTCCCTACTCGGTACACATTGGCCTCACCGTGCGGCCACTTGACCTTGACCGCATTTCTGGTGCCCAGAGCAGCTCCGTAAGGTCGAATGTCAAGGACTGTTCCTTTGGACGCAGATCCGCCTTTACAAAGACAATGTTTTTGTTTACAATGTAGGTAAAACTTTATCGTTTTCTATGACAGTATTGCTGATATCAATGTATTTAACAATACAACAATTTCTGTTAACAAAGGTTGTTAAAGGTTTCCTCTAGGTCCTAATCACCCAACAGCATGGATCGTTATGAACGCTGTATTTTTGATAGATGTGGAAATCCGGATAAACTGGAAAAAAAATCATCGACCCACAGCCAATATCTTCCACAATGTTTGTTATTTGTATTGATTCCCTTGTGTTACAAATTGTTATCACTTTGCCGTCATGACGTGTTACAAATTGTCCTATGGTAAAAGTTTCCCAGAATGCCGAATACTTTTATTGGTATGAACAGATTCGCTTAATGAATTTGTAAATGACGTCATTCTATTGTCTGGTGTTGGTTGGGAGGTGCGGTCACCTGAACTATTGATATTGAACATAGTGCATTCCAGTACTCTATCCTAAGTATGCTTTCGAACTGACAATTGGAAATATACAGTCACAGTGGACATAGCGAAGTCGTAGTACTTACCGTCCTGATCCCCGAACTCCCAGTGGGGTCCTCTCTGGACCTTCGCCCCGGGGAAGATTCCGAGGGCCCGGATCTTTGTTCCCGTGGACCGCTTCGACACCGTTACCCTACAAACCAAGAGCAGCTCAATTGTACAGGGGGAACAAATTAAGTCATCCCTTCGTATTCTTACAAGTCACTTCCCTATTCCTATTATGGCTAATGACACTAATTTTGTAACCCTATTTGAAATGTCTTTGGGCTATAATAGATGTCGACTGATCTGTTCTGTGCCACTGATTTACCATCCTCGCTACTCCATTTGCCATTAATACTACACTTCAAGTCACCCCCATCCTCGATACTTCAGGGGTACCCGATCACTTACGATCTCTACACACCTGGACTGTATCATAGTAAAACTGAAGGCAGCTCAGGGGAACAAATCTGAACCAATCACAGGCCTCCTAACATTTTCTTTGAAGACTACAGAGAGAGCGACGCCCTACTTCAAAGCTACAAGTCAACCACAGTGTACCGTTATACGGCTCTTTTGATGCATATCGAAGGACTAAATTACCTGTTCTGTTTGGCTGCCTTCAGTTTTACTATGAGATAGTTCATGGGTGTAGAGATCGTAAGTGATCGGAAGCCTTGGAGTATCGAGGATGCTGCTTTACTGGTCGCATGAAACACTAATACAGACCCCAATATTTAAAGGCCCGCTACCTTTCCGGAACAGAGATAACATAACTGATGAGTTAAGATGAGGATAAAACACAAACCAAGTGCAATGTTTGTCTGTTTTATCTTTGTTAACAGTGTAGACGTATTGACAGACAACGAATGCGAGGTAATTAGGATTGAGGACAGCGGGAAGCATAAGACGGGTCACGATATGAAAAAAACATTAACATAAATTTAATTTAAATGTTTAGAGGTTAATGATAATTAAGCACATAAAAGGTAAACTAATAACATTTGTGACTCTACCACATTATCTAATTCGTTTTGCATTTCTATTTTGAAAATAAAATGCCGTTTTGGAGAGGAAGTGGGCGTCTATTGAGGATCATGACATGGAAACTATATGATCACGTGATTGCCATACAAATGACGTCATTCCCTACCACGTGCCGCCAGAAGCATCCATTCTCTGGAAAACATGGTCAAGGTCATGTCTAGGGGTGAAGTAACATTGGCAGCAAAGGTCAACATCCGGGCATTGTGTGCACTGCCAGCGCATGCCCAGAATGGCTTTCTTGCAATCTGTACATTTTGCGTCGTCATGCTTTGCACCTGAAATGAATTGATTCGGATGTTTCTGATATGTCTCTATGTTTTGACTAAATGACAGGCGTTAATTAACTCATATGAAAACATCACCTTCACCATAAACAAAATCACATCTTTGTAACGCTTTTATACGAGAACCGTGCCCCAATTTTCAGATAATTAAGGACAAGAAGCCCAGAGGGCCTGTATCGCTCACCTGGTTTGTAATGCCAAGTTATGTTCTGAATACAGGTTTGTTGATTTGAATATTTACCTCTATTTCCCTATTGGCCCCCGACCCTCCTTCCCCAGGGATGTTTCTAGCCAAAGGTCGAGTTCAACCTAATGTTAAAAATCCCATAGAAACTGCCCACAGCCCAATTTTCTTGAAACTTTGCATATAAAATGACACTTCTTTTTCCTTTTGTGATTTTAAAAAGGCCCAAAGGGCCTGAATTCTTCGTAGTTATTTTCATTACAACTACCAGCACAAACATGCCAAAAATATTCTACATTTTTTATTCGTAAATGATTTGAGTAGATTGTATACTTAATATGTAAGTCATTTTTTTTTAGATTTTTAACGGAAAAAAATTTGTTTGAAATAATATTTTTTACGAAAAATTAACACTTTTTGGAAAAAGCGAAAACGAAACATTGCTCTTTGTCATCTCATTTCACCCTGTAACTGGTTTTGTCCACAATTTTACCCCCAAATGAAAATACTCCCATGACATTTTCTGTCTATATGTAAATTAGTTTCAAAATTAAAATCCGGAGAAAACAGTGACTTAAATATAGAGAGTGCAGGTAGCAACGGACTACTTCTTTGTTATTATACCTAGTTATACATTTCCAGTTTATGATTCCAGAGTAAGATGTAAGTGAAAATCAGTAGAGTAATAATTTTAGATGCTAAATATCATGGTAACACATTTTGAACAAGTACTCATTGTAATGGACACCATTACATAGTCCCCCAAACGCACCCCCAATTGCAACAAATCTGAAAAAAGTGTGCACTATATGCGCAAAAATACGGTAATACCAGGCTATTTTCAGAGAAATTGATTTTGCAGTAATCATGACTGTATGACATCCCTTAAAATTTTAGTTAAAACTCCCATTTACCAATTTTCAATGAATTGCTGACGAAAATTTGAAAACAGGAAGTTTGCCCAGTGACAATCTTTTAAAATTTTCATCATATTGATAAGCATCCCTTAATACCCCTAAATACTAATTTTTATTGAAATCAGAGACCAAAATATAAAAACAGGAAGTGAGCCAAGCGGCCATCTTGGAATACCAAAAATCTTTACGAAAATGTTTTTATGTTGTTCGCCATCCCTTAAAACCTCCTGTAGACCAATTTTCATGGAGATCGGAGATCGAAACCTGAAAACAGGAAGTGGGCAAGCAGCCATCTTGGAATACCAAAAATCTTCACGAAAATGTTTTCATGATGTTCGCCATCACTGAAAACCCCCATAGACCAATTTTCAGCGAGATCGGAGATCGAAACCTGAAAACAGGAAGTGGGCCAGCCGCCATCTTGGAATACTAAAATCTTTACGAAAACCTTTGCATGTTGTTCGCCATCCCTTAAAACCCCTATATACAAATTTTCTTTGAGATCGGAGACCGAAACCTGAAAACAGGAAGTGGGCCAGCAGCCATCTTGGAATACCAAAAATCTTCACGAAAATGTTTGCATGATGTTCGCCATCCCTTAAAACCCCCATAGACCAATTTTCAGCGAGATCGGAGACCGAAACCTGAAAACAGAAAATGGGCCCTGGTGGCCATCTTGGACTTCCGGTTGGGGAAAAAAACCTTTATGCACAATCCCATACCCTAATGAATAAGTATGTGAAGTTTCGTGATAATCGGCCCAGTAGTTTCTGAGAAAAGCTGCGGAAACCCGCGCGGCGGAAGAAACCAGAAGAAATAAGAATAAAAATAATTAACTTACATTATATATAATAATAATAATAAAAATACTGTAAGAGGTATCTTCATAATTCCAATTGTTCTGAAATCAGAACGATTGTTTAAGTTTTCCAGCAAAATTAATGTAGTGTAACTTACTCACTTTTGGATAAATTCGACTTTTTGTGTCCCTATTTCCCTGATGCAAATATTCACTTTTGCCATACTTGGAAGGTCTTTATCACTACGGTGTTTATTCCCGTTGAAAACAAACGTTCTGACGCCCTTCGCGGGTTTAGTTCATTTTACGAATATAAAATCAACAAAAGAAGCGGAACAATATCAAGAAACAATGCATTTTCGGCTCTAATATCGATATTAGTCGGGCACAAAACTCGATACCGGATAAAAAGAATTTCCTGTAATAGTTGCAATAGGAAAATATTACGATGTCAGTAAATAAATGTTTAATTTCTTTCGTTTGATTAAATTTCTAAATTTGATGACTTGATCCCGAACATTCCAGTGACTTCACTTTTAGTAGGAATGAATGAAACGGCAGTCAGTCCCGCCAAACAGTGACGTCACAATCACCGAAAAGACGTCGCTTACATATTTCCCACGGTAGTAAAAATGAGTACACACTCATAGTGAATGCATCTTTTCTTGATCATCAAAGAAGCGTTTCGCTTTGAGCGAAATCGTGTAAATAACAGGCAATTTGCTTTCGTTTTGAATACCATCTTCTGTATGTATAATGAAAAAGTTGCAGGATAAACAGAATACACGGTCACTATCTTACAATACAATGTTTATCTTGATGTCGACACGGAAAACCGAGATGACTCGGCAAAACCTCCTCACCTCATTTCATCGCACAAACGATAGCAGCATCGATATTAATTGTAGCAAAATAAAAATGTCCAACGTTGGAAATATTGCAAGTACATTCATTATTTACATAAACCAGTAATTAGAATAATCATTTATTTCATCTAGACTAAATAATTTGCAAATCCCATACACCGCCTGCAAGGAGACGTCCTTGGCCTATCGCTACCCACGATGCTCTCGATCGTGGTCCTAAATTATGTAACTTTTCGTGGGATATTAAATCTAGATATATCTGTTTTCGACAGTTAAATTTCTATGAACATGTGTGAAACAAGCAGTCTCAACTGCTATTCCGAGACCGTAAAATACAATCTTGGTCACCTCAGCCAAAACACAGAGGCACGCAAATTATGACAGAAACGTTTACTAGTGAATTGATACGTATGATGTTTAAAAGTATTGGAGACCTTTTGATATGCACGTGTATATCATGACGTTTCAAGTGGCTGCCCGTATTATTTTTTGTGAAAAATGAATTTACATATATGTTATAAAATTCGGTTAGCTTTTTTATTGTCATTACTGTTACATGTATGTACACCGTGAGTGATATTTAAACGATAAACTATATTTTACCTAAGAAGCCAATTATATATGTAATGCAAGTATCGGTTAGCTTGTTAACTTACATTATATATAATAATAATAATAAAAATACTGTAAGAGATATCTTCATAATTCCAATTGTTCTGAAACCAGAACGATTTTTAAAATGTTCCAGCAAAATTAATGTAGTGTAACTTACTTACTTTTGGAGAAAATCGTCTTTTTGTGTCCTTATTTCCCTGATGCAAATATTCACTTGGAAGGTCTTTATCACTACGGTGTTTATTCACGTTGAAAACAAGCGTTCTGACGCCCTTCGCGGGTTAAGTTCATTTTACGAATTTAAAGTAAACGAAAGAAGCGGAACAATATCAAGACACAATGCATTTTTAGCACTAATATCGACATTAGTCGGGGACCAGAGTTCGATACCGGATAATAAGAATTTCCTGTAATAGTTTCAATAGGAAAATTGTACGATGTCAGTAAATAGATGTTTAATTTCTTTCGTTTGATTCAATTTCTAAATTTGATGACTTGATCCCGAACATTCCAGTGACGTCACTTTTAGTAGGAGTGAATGAAACGACAGTCAGTCCCGCCAAACAGTGACGTCACAATCACCGGAATGACGTCGCTTACATATTTCCCACGGTAGTAAAAAGGAGTTCACACTCATTCGGTTTAATGCATCTTTTCGTTTTGAATACCATCTTCTGTTTGTATAATGAAAAAGTTACAGGATAAACAGAATACACGGTCACTATCTTACAATACAAGTTTTATTTTGGTGTCGACAGGGAAAACCGAGATGACTCGGCAAAACCTCCTCATCTCATCTCATCGCACAAACGATAGCAGCATCGATATTGATTATAGCAAAATAAAAATGTCCAACGTTGGAAATATTGCAAGTACATTTATTAATCATTTATTTCATCTAGACTAAATAATTTACAAATCCCATGCACCGCCTGCAAGGAGACGTCCTTGGCCTATCGCTACCCACGATGCTCTCGGTCGTGGTCCTATATTACATATGTGTGTAACTTTCGGTGGGATATTAAATCTAGATATATCTGTTTTCGACAGTTAAATTTCAATGAACATGTGTAAAACAAGCAGTCTCAACTGTTATTCCGAGAACGTAAAATACAATCTTGGTCACCTCAGCCAAAACACAGAGGCACGCAAATTATGACAGAAACGTTTACTAGTGAATTGATACGTATGTTGTTTAAAAGTATTGGATACCTTTTGATATGCACGTGCATATCATGACGTTTCAAGTGGCTGCCCGAGAGATCTCAGCCAAACACAGAGGCACGCAAATTATGACAGAAAGCGTTTACTAAGTGAATTGATACGTATGATGTTTAAAAGTATTGGAGACCTTTTGATAATGCACGTGTATATCATGACGTTTCAAGTGGCTGCCCGTATTATTTTTTGTGAAAAAATGAATTTACATATATGTTATAAAAATTCGGTTAGCTTTTTTATTGTCATTACTGTTACATGTATGTACACCGTGAGTGATATTTAAACGATAAACTATATTTTTACCTAAGAAGCCAATTATATATGTAATGCAAGTATCGGTTAGCTTGTTAACTTACATTAATATATAATAATAATAATAAAAATAACTGGTAAGAGATATCTTCATAAATTCCAATTGTTCTGAAACCAAAGAACGATTTTTAAAATGTTCCAGCAAAATTAATGTAGTGTAACTTACTTACTTTTGGAGAAAATCGTCTTTTTGTGTCCTTATTTCCCTGATGCAAAATATTCACTTGGAAGGTCTTTATCACTACGGTGTTTATTCACGTTGAAAACAAGCGTTCTGACGCCCTTCGCGGGTTAAGTTCCATTTTACGAATTTAAAGTAAACGAAAGAAGCGGAACAATATCAAGACACAATGCATTTTTTAGCACTAATATCGACATTAGTCGGGGACCAGAGTTCGATACCGGATAATAAGAATTTCCTGTAAATAGTTTCAAAGGAAAATTGTACGATGTCAGTAAATAGATGTTTAATTTCTTTCGTTTGATTCAATTTCTAAATTTGATGACTTGATCCCGAACATTCCAGTGACGTCACTTTTAGTAGGAGTGAATGAAACGACCAGTCAGTCCCGCCAAACAGTGACGTCCACAATCACCGGAATGACGTCGCTTACAATATTTCCCACGGTAGTAAAAAGGAGTTCAGCACTCATTCGGTTTTAATGCATCTTTTCGTTTTGAATACCATCTTCTGTT
>SAYR01029704.1:1061575-1115145 GCA_004382745.1 Argopecten irradians irradians
TATTGTTTTTTTGTGAAAAATGAATTATACGTATCTTGTATAAAATTAGGGTTAGCTTTTTATTGTCATTATTGTTATATTATAATGTATGTGATATTTTAAACGAAAAACATATTTCACCTAAGAAGCCAATGATATATATAATGTAAGTATTGGTTAGCTTGTAATAATAATAATAATAAGAAACGAGAGCAAAAACAATATGTCCCCCCACTTCGTTTGGGGGACATAATTATTGGTTGCCATGGTAAAAAAACGGAGGCCTCTGATTGATGAAATTTAAATGATGTCATAATTGAGTGAAAATTGGTAAATAGAGGTTACGCGGTATGCTGAATAACATGGTATCACTTTAATAAAGCTTGGTTGCCATGGAAACAAAATTGAGGCCTCTGATTGGTTGAAATTTAGATATTGTCAGATTAAAGTGAAAATTGGTATATAGGGGTTATGAAATATGCTGAATAATATGGATCATTTTTCTCAAAAGATTAGTTGCCATGGAAACTCAATGGAGGTCCCCGATTGGTAAAATTTTAGATATTTGTATACATTTGTGATTATTGGTACATATGGGTTATGCCGAATGAGATAGTTACAGTTTTAAATGCAATTGTTGCCATTTGTTTCGAAATAAAGGCCCTTTGATTGGTGAAAAATAAGATTGAAGCCTTTGTGGTGCTAGTATATTTTAAAAATTACACATTTTTTTTATTTCAAAATCAAATATATCTCTGTTTCCCTCTTTTGATCATTTTTAATTCAATTTAAAATAGTTTTTAATCTCCATAAAGAGACATTGATAATCTTAATTTGTATCTTTTGAGTTTAAGTTGCGGACGAAGATATACTTCTTTCCAATAATGATTTGATTTTCTGTCATGAAAAGAGAACTATTTCTTTACCCAAGAGCATATCTTAGTTGTTAGGCTTTTTTGGTTCTGTTTGGGAAATTGCTTGAATAAAAATGCAACAATTTTTGAGTTCATATGTTAGTTTAACAAAAATTCTATCACTACAGTTTGTTTTTAATATATGATGTACATTATCAGTTTTAAATTTTTGCGGTCAACTAGGGCAAATATTGATTTTTTTTAGAAAATTCCCCTCGCTACATTTTCAGCAAATAAAATGCTATCTCCCCGGATTTCATTTTTTTTTGTAAAAGTATCTGTTATAAGATTATACCGTATGGCTATGTTTTTTAAAAATGGTTTTAAAGTGTGGACGAATATAGCATGCCAATATTTCGAGCAAACCCAATATCCTCTAATTTTGTCGGGAATAGAAATTTGAGTTTTTCTTTTTTTTTTTCCTTGAAAATCAATTTGCCGTAAAAATAATTTCGAAATATCATTATAAATGGATATAAAATAAATGAAATATCTTTTATTAACAAAATATATTAAAAAAAAATTTAAAAAAATTTGTTCAAAAGATGGACTCAAGGCGTCCCCTTGTCACATACCCAACTAATTTTTGAAAAAACATTTCAGGCCCTTTATGCCTTTTTAAAACATACAAAAAGTACATAAAAAGTGGGTTGTACCCAGAATTTTAACCTACCTGCAAATATTAATTGAAAATCTTTGGTTACAATCCATGAGAGCTCTATGACTAGTAGTGATTTAAAGGGATTTACATTATATTTCCCTAATTGGACCCCGTCCCTGAGGGTCAGAGCCAAAATTTACACAACAGTTCCCCTTCCCCAGTGGACGTTTCTGGGCCAAATTTGGTTAACAATTCATGGCTGAACTCTATGAGTAGTAGCGATTTAAAGGAAATGTTGACGGACGGCAGGCCACCATGACATGAAAATGATCGTAATGCTCCCTACATGTTTGTTTATACATCTCGGATGAAATTAAAAACTTTTAAACCTTGTAAATTGAACTCTTTCCTTCAGTAATTAGTTTGGCTTGTAAGGTTTAACGAACGTCCTAATTAACAACTAGGGTCATTTTAGGTCGAGATCTCCCCTGTATAACGTCCTTTTAACAACAGGGTCATTTAAGGTCGAGACCTCCCCTGTATAACGTCCTATTAACAACTAGGGTTATTTAAGGTCGAGACCTCCCCTGTATAACGTCCTTTTAACAACTAGGGTCATTTAAGGTCGAGACTTCCCTATAGTAAAACGTCCTATTAACAACTAGGGTTATTTAAGGTCGAGACCTCCCCTGTAATTACGTCCTTTTAACAACTAGGGTCATTTAGGACGAGATTGTATAATGAAAAAGTTACAGGATAAACAGAATACACGGTCACTATCTTACAATACAAGTTTTATTTTGGTGTCGACAGGGAAAACCGAGATGACTCGGCAAAACCTCCTCATCTCATCTCATCGCACAAACGATAGCAGCATCGATATTGATTATAGCAAAATAAAAATGTCGTTGGAAATATTGCAAGTACATTTATTAATCATTTATTTCATCTAGACTAAATAATTTACAAATCCCATGTACCGCCTGCAAGGAGACGTCCTTGGCCTATCGCTACCCACGATGCTCTCGGTCGTGGTCCTATATTACATATGTGTGTAACTTTCGGTGGGATATTAAATCTAGATATATCTGTTTTCGACAGTTAAATTTCTATGAACATGTGTAAAACAAGCAGTCTCAACTGTTATTCCGAGACCGTAAAATACAATCTTGGTCATCTCAGCCAAAACACAGAGGCACGCAAATTATGACAGAAAACGTTTACTAGTAATTTGATACGTATGATGTTTAAAAGTATTGGAGACCTTTTGATATGCACGTGTATATCATGACGTTTCAAGTGGCTGCCCGTATTGTTTTTTTGTGAAAAATGAATTATACGTATCTGTTATAAAATTAGGTTAGCTTTTTATTGTCATTATTGTTATATATAATGTATGTGATATTTAAACGAAAAACATATTTCACCTAAGAAGCCAATGATATATATAATGTAAGTATTGGTTAGCTTGTAATAATAATAATAATAAGAAACGGAGCAAAAACAATATGTCCCCCCACTTCGTTTGGGGGACATAATTATTGGTTGCCATGGTAACAAAACGGAGGCCTCTGATTGACTGAAATTTAAATGATGTCATAATTGAGTGAAAATTGGTAAATAGAGGTTACGCGGTATGCTGAATAACATGGTATCACTTTAATAAAGCTTGGTTGCCATGGAAACAAAATTGAGGCCTCTGATTGGTTGAAATTTAGATATTGTCAGATTAAAGTGAAAATTGGTATATAGGGGTTATGAAATATGCTGAATAATATGGAATCATTTTTCAAAAGATTAGTTGCCATGGAAACTCAATGGAGGTCCCCGATTGGTAAAATTTTAGATATTTGTATACATTTGTGATTATTGGTACATATGGGTTATGCCGAATGAGATAGTTACAGTTTTAAATGCATTGTTGCCATTGTTTCGAAATAAAAGCCCTTTGATTGGTGAAAAATAAGATTGAAGCCTTTGTGGTGCTAGTATTATTTTAAAATTACACATTTTTTTATTTCAAAATCAAATATAAATCTGTTTCCCTCTTTGATCATTTTTAATTCAATTTAAAATAGTTTTTATCTCCATAAGAGACATTGATAATCTTAATTTGTATCTTTTGAGTTTAAGTTGCGGACGAAGATATACTTCTTTCCAATAATGATTTGATTTCTGTCATGAAAAGAGAAACTATTTCTTTACCCAAGAGCATATCTAGTTGTTAGGCTTTTTGGTTCTGTTTGGGAAATTGCTTGAATAAAAATGCAACAATTTTAGAGTTCATATGTTAGTTAACAAAACATTCTATCACTAACAGTTTGTTTTAATATATGATGTACATTATCAGTTTTAAATTTGCGGTCAACTAGGGCAAATATTGATTTTTTTTAGAAAATTCCCCTCGCTACATTTCAGCAAATAAAATGCTATCTCCCCGGATTTCATTTTTTTTTGTAAAAGTATCTGTTATAAGATTATACGTATAGCATGTTTTTAAAATGGTTTTAAAGTGTGGACAAAATCGATAGCATGCCAAATATTTCGAGCAAACCCAATATCCTCAATTTTTGTCGGGATAGAAATTTGAGTTTTTCTTTTTTTTCCTTGAAAATCAATTTGCCGTAAAAATAATTCGTAAATATCATTATAAATGGATATAAAATAAAGAATGAAATATCTTTTATTAACAAAAATAATTAAAAAAATTTAAAAAAATTGTTCAAAAGATGGACTCAAGGCGTCCCCTTGTCACATACCCAACTAATTTTTGAAAACATTTCAGGCCCTTTATGCCTTTTTAAAACATACAAAAAAAGTACATAAAAAGTGGTGTACCCAGAATTTTAACACTGCAAAATTTGAAAAAATCTTTGGTTACAATCCATGCCGAGCTCTATGACTAGTAGTGATTTAAAGGATTTACATATATTTCCCTATTGGACCCCGTCCCTGAGGGTCAGAGCCAAAATTTACACAAACAGTTCCCCTTCCCCAGTGGACGTTTCTGGCCAAATTTGGTTACAATTCATGCTGAACTCTATGAGTAGTAGCGATTTAAAGGAAATGTTGACGGACGGCAGGCCATGACATGAAAATGATCGTAATGCTCCCTACATGTTTGTTATACATCTCGATGAAATTAAAACTTTTAAACTTGTAAATTGAACTCTTTCCTTCAGTAATTAGTTTGGCTTGTAAGGTTTAACGAACGTCCTATTAACAACTAGGGTCATTTTAGGTCGAGATCTCCCCTGTATAACGTCCTTTTAACAACAAGGGTCATTTAAGGTCGAGACCTCCCCTGTATAACGTCCTATTAACAACTAGGGTTATTTAAGGTCGAGACCTCCCCTGTATAACGTCCTTTTAACAACTAGGGTCATTTAAGGTCGAGACCTCCCCTGTATAACGTCCTATTAACAACTAGGGTTATTTAAGGTCGAGACCTCCCCTGTATAACGTCCTTTTAACAACTAGGGTCATTTTAGGACGAGACCTCCCCTGTATAACGTCCTGTTAACAACTAGGGTTATCTAAGGTCGATACCTCCCCTGTATAACGTCCTATTAACAACTAGGGTCATTTTAGGACAAGACCTCCCCTGTATGAGGTCCTATAAACAACTAGGGTCATTTAAGGTCGAGACCTCCCCCGTATGACGTCCTATAAGCAACTAGGGTCATTTTAGGTCGAGACCTCCCCTGTATGAGGTCCTATAAGCAACTAGGGTCATTTTAGGTCGAGACCTCCCCTGTATGAGGTCCTATTAACAACTAGGGTCATTTTAGGTCGAGACCTCCCCTGTATAATGTCCTATTAACAACTAGGATCATTTTAGGTCGAGACCTCCCCTGTATGAGGTCCTATAAACAACTAGGGTCATTTTAGGTCGAGACCTCCCCTGTATAACGTCATATTAACAACTAGGATCATTTTAGGTCGAGACCTCCCCTGTATAACGTCCTATTAACAACTAGGGTCATTTTAGGACGATACCTCCCCTGTATAACGTCCTATAAACAACTAGGGTTATTTAAGGTCGAGACCTCCCCCGTATGACGTCCTATAAACAACTAGGATCATTTTAGGTCGAGACCTCCCCTGTATAACGTCCTATTAACAACTAGGATCATTTTAGATCGAGACCTCCCCTGTATAACGTCCTATTAACAACTAGGGTCATTTTAGGACGATACCTCCCCTGTATAACGTCCTATAAACAACTAGGGTCATTTAAGGTCGAGACCTCCCCCGTATGACGTCCTATAAACAACTAGGGTCATTTTAGGTCGAGACCTCCCCTGTATGAGGTCCTATAAACAACTAGGGTCATTTTAGGTCGAGACCTCCCCCGTATGACGTCCTATAAGCAACTAGGGTCATTTAAGGTCGAGACCTCCCCTGTATAAGGTCCTATAAACAACTAGGGTCATTTCAGATCGATACCTCCCCTGTATAACGTCCTTTTAACATCTAGGGTCATTTTAGGACGAGACCTCCCCTGTATAACGTCCTGTTAACAACTAGGGTTATTTAAGGTCGAGACCTCCCCTGTATAACGTCATGTTAACAACTAGGGTTATCTAAGGTCGATACCTCCCCTGTATAACGTCCTATTAACAACTAGGGTCATTTTAGGTCGAGACCTCCCCTGTATAACGTCCTATAAACAACTAGGGTCATTTAAGGTCGAGACCTCCCCCGTATGACGTCCTATAAACAACTAGGGTCATTTTAAGTCGAGACCTCCCCCGTATGACGTCCTATAAACAACTAGGGTCATATTGGGACGAGACCTCCCCTGTATAACGTCCTGTTAACAACTAGGGTTATTTAAGGTCGAGACCTCCCCTGTATAACATGACTCTAAGGTCGAGACCTCCCCTGTATAACGTCATGTTAACAACTAGGGTCATTTTAGGTCGAGACCTCCCCTGTATAACGTCCTGTCATTTAAGGTCGAGACCTACCCTGTATGAGGTCCTATTAACAACTAGGGTTATATAAGGACGAGACCTCCCCTGTATGACGTCCTATTGACAACTAGGGTCATTTTAGGTCGAGACCTCCCCTGTATAACATCCTGTCATTTTAGGTCGAGACCCTCCCTGTATAACGTCCTATTAACAGGGCTATTTAAGGTCGAGACCTCCCATGTGTTGCGGTGTATGAATGTCTTTACGCTTTGGGAGACTGCTGTACATTCGTATTGACTCTCCTTGCAATGTAAAGATAATGATGAACACTACTGCAATCAGTCGTATTCCAAATACAGACATCAATGCCTCTCTTACTCTCCGTTTCTAGGTCATGATGAAATATTGTAATAATGTCGTCTTCTTTAGCATTGATGCCATTATTTTTTTTTATTTATCGGTGTATGAAAAAAATTCTGTTTGTTAACGCGGATTTACACAAAAGTTTGTAAATAAAATTTATTTCAAATCTCGTTAAAATTTAAAAAAAAAATCAATGGTTATCATTAGTTTTTTTCAGACTACTTGATAAAATACGTTTACATGAATGATTCCATTGATTTTCCATGGGATTATTTTTTTCCAAATCAATACGCAACGTCGATTAATGTATAAAATCGGCAAATCAAAAAGTAGGATTTAACATGAGAACAAAAACAACTAGTTATACATATTGAATAACATAACTACCAGACCAAATGTTTAAGGTTAAAATCTTATTTCGATAAATTGACGTCATAATTCATAAATATAAATTTACATATGCACACAACTTTGCATAACACATTTAACTGATGCATTATTCCTTACCAATGGGTGCGTTATCCAGGACACGTAGGTCATATTTGCCATCTTTCCCAGCCCGACAGTTACTTTTGCCGCCTTTATCCCAAATGACGTCGAAGTTATCTTTGTTGTCCTTGACGACTGTTCCCATGTGACCTTCACCTTGATCGGCATTCCCATGATTCCAATCCGGACCACGAACCACGCGCAAGCCGACAGACATACTATAAAACAAAAAATGCACAGAATTGTTTGTCTCCATATTCCGGATTTGCGTAATGTTTATGCCCATTTGATAAAGAAAAGAAATACGACAAATATTTCTCCATAAGATCGACCCCGTGTAAGACCGAGTTTAGATAACATAAGATCGACCCCGTGTATGTTATGATAACAGTAAGAACTTGACCAAGACTCAGTTAGATCGGGTTAAGATAACTTTGTCCAAAAGTAACCATTCATACAAAATTCTCTAAAATTCTGAGCTTTTTAACCTAA
The DNA here is from genome assembly GCA_004382745.1 of Argopecten irradians irradians. Lineage (NCBI taxonomy): Eukaryota > Metazoa > Mollusca > Bivalvia > Pectinida > Pectinidae > Argopecten > Argopecten irradians. The sequence continues at coordinate 1,069,333 of SAYR01029704.1, forward strand.
ACCTACTAGAACCAGTTAAACTGTTGTTCTCCCCAAACTTTGTCTATAGCGCTTACGTGGATACAACGCGTATTTTGACCAAGTTTCAGTTCAATTGGAATCGTTTCCATCTATTCTCAAAATTCACTAAAATTGTTTGTTTGTTTGTTTGAGTTTTACGGCCCATCGACAACTAAGGTCATTTAGGGCCAAACTACAAGTCAGGCATTAATATCAGGATAAAAAATCAGGGTAAGAAAAAGCAAGTAAGGACTAAAACACAGATGGTAAACGTTTATTTGATAAAAAAAGGGGTTTGCATGGGATAAAATAGTTTTGGCTAAAACACATGAGAAAACTCATGCACAAAGTTGATGAAACGATGAAATGTTGAGTTGATACGATGATATGATGAGAAAACGTTCATATTTTGTTTAAAATACCGATTTCTTTGAGATAATTAAAAATACGATTATGTCTCACGGCATGAAACAAAGTGTACATGTCGGATACATCGTAGTACTTATCTCGTATATGCTTAAAATCGATACAGTGCACTAAAATATTCTCCACTGTGAGAGGAGAATCACATGCATGGCATGTGGGAGGATCCTCCCCTCTCAATAGATAGGAATGTGTAAAATATGTGTGTCCAGTTCGGAGCCGAGAGAGAACAACTTCCTCTCTGCGGTCTCTCCGACTGGACAGTTTAGGATTTAGTGTAGGTTGAATTTTAAACAGTTTATTGTTTGTTTCGGTAGACCACCTTTGTTGCCAATGGTGTTTGATGGCTGACTGAATTGAAGGTTTGATGTCGGTGTATGGTAGTTTCAAATCTGTTTGTGCTAGGCGAAGAGCAGTCTTAGCTGCTTTATCAGCCTGTTCATTCCCCTTTATACCCACATGACTGGGAATCCAGAGATAAGTAATTTGAGTTTTAGAAGATAATCGAAATGTTCGGATTAAAAGATTTTGGATTAGAGTATTTCTAGGGCATCTTGATTTCAAAGCCTGAAGAGCCGAAAGAGAGTCTGAACAGATGATTGCCTTTTCAATGCGGTGTTCTTCGATGTGATCAAGAGTCAGACCGATAGCACAAGATTCCGCAGAGAAAATGGAGGCAACATCTGGAAGTCGGATAGAGGAACAGTGATTAGATGTACAGCATGCTGCCGCAACTTTATCACCATCTTTTGAGCCGTCAGTGTAGATCTTAACATGATCAGGGAAAGCTCTGATGCACTCCCGAAAGGAGGATTGATGTTCTTCGGGTAATGCACTGGACTTTGCCCTCTCATGCAAAGATAAATTGATATCAGGTGTTTGAATGAGCCATGGTGGTACATCCGATATGGTGTACTCGTCAATGGTGTCGAAATTTATATTTAGTTCCTGCAAAAACATTAACTAAAATCAATTGTTTAAAGTCCCCAAAATACCAGAAACGATATATCTCAATGAATATTCCTCTTATTCTCTGTCAATGTATTCTTACTGATATTAAGAGCAATTTGACAAAGTTTCAGTTCAATTGGATGTAAAATACTAGAACCAGGACCCGGTTTCATGAACATTAACTTTAAGGAATTCCTTAACTTAAAATTCTCCATAGAAAAGCATTATAAAAGTTCGGGAAAAAATCTTAAGTTAAGGATCGAGGATGCCTTAAAATCTGTAATTCTTTCCTATTGGGAATTTGAAGTAAGGGATTGCTTAAAGTTAAGGAATGTTCATGAAACTGGGCCCTGTTTAAATTTATTTTCAATCTTTTTCCATGTGAAAATTACGTTGGTTTAGGGTAGACACCTGACTGTACAGATTAACTTATCTATTATGTAATCACGTGGGAATATAATACATTTTTTTAAATGCGTATGCTGAAATTAAACCACGAAGCAGTTTTTGATGAGAGTACACTCTCTGTGTTTTAGCCCGTAATATAGAATCAATTCATGTTAATTGAGGGCCTCAAATTCCATCTCTTTTTTCTATGAAGTTATAGGGCCATTGTTTCAGCCAATCAAAGACGGCGTTATAAACGACGACATTATTTTCATAAAATGATTTTCAAGCCAATGAAAATTCTCGTTACAAGCAGGAGTAAATTGTTACATAATATTCAAATGGATGACCTTCACCTTCATTTAAGAAGAGTATAACTAATAAATTCATTAAGATCTTTTTCGCAGCTTTGAAGCACTTTTTGCATGATTCTAAAATTTAAAACGTTTTATCAATCTCACATATCACTTGGTATTTTGAAATAACAGTTTTTCATGATTTTAGTTATCAGTCTACAGGTAGGGCAAATAAAAATTTAGAATGGTACCTGCTGCCCCTATTGCATGATCGTAAAGGCGACTAAATTTAGTATCTTATCTTTTCTCTTCTTCCTTGACACCGCCTCAGTTTTTGGCCTTGAGTTGAGCGTCCGCCCCTGTGAGGAAGGTTCTGGGTTCTGTCCCCTGGTTGAGACACACCAAAGTCTATAAAAATGGTAATTTCTGTTCCTGCTTAGCGCTCATCAAACAGGGAGTAGGACGACTGGTTCGCCCGTTGTCAGTATAATGTGACCGGGTGGGGTGTGACCATGTATTAGCCAATGAAAATTGTTATCAGAAAATGAAAATCAGAGTTATCTAATATATATTGGTAACGACCCTTTTCTACATTAAAGATTGTGTACAGAGATTCGCATTTTGGAAATCTCTTTGTGTTTTTCCTAAATAGCATTGTAATCCAAATTCGTGGTCATGACCACAGGGACTAGTAACGTGAGAAAGTCTGTTGTGCATACATGGGTATATATTTCCATTCTACTTTCTAGTTTCCCGCTTGATCTATATTAAACCAGATGGGCAACATCAGGCTATGAACTCCAATCTGGTCAAGCGTATGAATATTTAACGTTTCCGCCGCGTCACGGACAATGTATACTTACACCTATAGATAACGGTCAAATAATTTTAAAAAGTGGTTTTAAAGTTGTGTGGTCTTTGAAATACAACAGTATTATCGTGTTGACAAAATAGCAAGTGTTGATAAATATCATCGCATAGTTTTCATTTGTTCGCTTATTTCAAACCGTTTTGTGTTGAACTATATTCAGAAGCTGATGCTATGGCTGTTCTGTTTAGTGAACTTGGTGACGTCAACACTAGCGCAAGCGGAAAATTCAAAAGTTATACGTGTATAATTTTGAATTTGAATGATCGTAATGGAAATATAAGTAATAAACTGTTACCAGATTGGCCATACAGTTGATATGAATCCCATCCGTCCGAAAGATAAATATTCATGGCGCCCTAACGGGCGGCATTCTATTTATCTTCCTTCCGAATGGGTATCATTACAAGTCATTGCATGCAAACATATAATACAGTGAACAATGTATTGTCTTTTCAACGTCAGGCGTTTTATGAAAAATAAAAAAGATAAAAAAATTTTAGCTGTACTATTGACATAAGTATCAGAAACTGGTGCATACTTAAATCGGGATTCAATTTAAAATTTGATAAACGCTTTTAAACACAAAAATATTATGATGACCACGAAATAACGTGAGCCTATCATATATTTCATCTCTACTAACAACAAATCAAGATAAAGTAAAGAAATACAATGATCGTTTTCTCGTATAGAAATTGCATGAAAAAATCTGCTGTGATCGTTCATCACCATCTAGAACACCGAATTTTAATAATACACGCAGCAGTTTCAATTTTTCATCAACCAATTGGGCGAAGAATTTACTTTCGATTTCCGTATATTTAACATTGGCCTGTCATATCTAGTATTATTTCAGCTGGTTTTTATTCTTCCTGTGATACTAATGAACAATACAAGGTCATAAATAACACAATTATGTAAAAACAGGCGCATTCTGGATCATAGATGTGTGGAAGGAAACCTTTATCAGGTCTGATTTCACACCAGATCGTCGAGCTATAATGATGTGTTGTTTTAATTTTTGTCACAAGACGTTAGCTTTGTGTCAATAATAACATCATATAGCAAACATTTGTTAAAAGAATCTAAAAATACCCCATACACAATAAAACAGTTAATGTAAAACTCTCGTGTTTGGAAGGACGAAAACTACTTTCGTTTTCTATATATTTGACATTGAGTTCACCTACATATGTATTTACGATATCAATTTTACAGCATTTCTCATCTTGACATGTATCCAAACAAATATGTTTTAGGAGATTCATGAAGCGTAAAAAATATTGTTATATGATCTTTCAATGATTCGTACAGTTCTAAAATCTTTTTGCAAAAGGTTTGATAGAAAGTAACATAATAATGATCGATACTTACGTTGCCACGGAATGTGTGAATATACTTTCTGTATTTGTGCTGTACAACAACACAAAAGCTCTCTTGGGTAAATAATATACTCTGTCAGACAAGGATGGGAATTACACAACAGGAAATTCCAGTTAACACCGGGCTTCTATAGAGATCCATTGGGGCAATACGATAATTATAATTAATGATCAATGAGAGATACGTTATGTTAATTAGATGATGATTAATATTGATGCATACATGTAAATGCAAAGATTTTTTTCCTCTAAAAACTTGATTCAGACAAAAACTGATGTCATTTGTCCGACTGCGGCTTTGTACATCCCTCGCGCGAGCTTCCGTATTTCCATATATGGGTATTATAAACAAATTGTTGATCAACAACCTAGTATATGTACCACGATATCGAATACAACCGAAAACATAAGAGACACAAAAATGTGGATTCTCAAATATTATGTAAATGTGAAGCATGTTTTGCCCTTTATTAAGAAATAAACCATTGTTTATTACAAATTTCTATCCTTGTTGACATTATAGTTCTTGGAACTGTCGGCTTTGTGTACAGGTAGGTCCCGATAGTTAGGTGTATATATACACACCTGTGTTGTGTTACGATTGGGCCGGCTATACAGTAGTGACTTATATACTGTGTGTACACGTACTGAGAACGTGAAATTGTTGGTGTGCATAACTATATACAGCGGACCCCCGATTATCCGGACGCCGATCGATAATCTGGAAAATTCGCGGTCCGGATAGAAATGTCAGGGAACGGATTACCGTAGCGTTACAATATTGACTAAAAACACAGATGTCATCAGTCCGGAAAATTCGTCATCCGGACAGGTTAGTCTAGGATCGAAGGTGCCCGGATTATTGAGGGATCAGTGCAGTATGTTAAGGTCTACATAAGTATGTATTTCATTGATCAGAAATAATATGAGAGCACATTTGTTTTGTATAACAAACATAAAAGACAGGATTCAGACACGAGTAGAGGGCACTTACCGTGTTCGACCCAAAAAGCCCCCATATCCCTAAAAGGCCCCTCCCCCTTTTTGAGGCCTCAATTTCAATTTCCAAGGTATAGATAAAGACCAAGACTACACAAGACCGTATAGGTTTGCAATACTTTTGTCTTATTAAGCACCTTTTCATCTTTTTCAATTTTGAAAATGCCCTGGGCGCTTATTGGGTCAAATACGGTATATTTAGGTAGAATTTCCCGTTCAAACTACAGGGGTCAGTGAATTAGTTACAGTTCATATCAACTTGGATCCACCAGTGTCCATAGACAGGGTCTGAACAAGGTGTTGGCGGTGATGGAGAGCAAGAGTACCCGGAGAAAAACTCACGACCACCTGAAGACTTAAAACATCAGCATAAGATATTGAAACAAGGAAAATATGTATGGTTGGAGCCACCATCCCAAAATGATCTTGGCGCCCATCAAAGAATGATTTATGTCTGACAATCGTCTTTTCTCTGCTTTTCCTCTTCCTTTCAAATATTGAATGCATAAAAGGAATTTTCACTTTAAGTAATATGGTCAGTGTGTGCCATAGCTATGTGATGCTTGGCTTTGTTCAAAAATAGATATCTAAGAAGACCCTACCACTAGTCCTCCACCTCTGGCTCACAGTGGCTGAGTGGTTAAGGTGTCTGACATTCTACCACTGGCCCTCCACCTCTGGGTCGCAGTGGGTGAATGGTTAAGGTGTCTGATATTCTACCACTAGCCCTCAACCTCTGGGTCACAGTGGCAATGTGGTTAAGGTGTCTGATATTCTACCACTAGCCCTCCACCTCTGGATCACAGAGGCTGAGTGGTTAAGGTGTCTGATATACTACCACTAGCTCTCCACCTCTGTGTCACAGTGGCTGAGTGGTTAAGGTGTCTGACATACTACCATTAGCCGTCCACCTCTGTGTCACAGTGGCTGAGTTGTTAAGGTGTCTGACATACTACCACTAGCCCTCCACCTCTGTGTCACAGTGGCTGAGTGGTTAAGGTGTCTGACATACTACCATTAGCCGTCCACCTCTGTGTCACAGTGGCTGAGTTGTTAAGGTGTCTGACATACTACCACTAGCCCACCACCTCTGGGTCACAGTGGGTGAGTGGTTAAGGTGTCTGACATTCTTCCACTAGCCCTCCACCTCTGGGTTACATTGGCCGAGTGGTTAAGGTGTCTGACATTTAACACTAGCCCTCCACCTCAGGGTCACAGTGGCTGAGTAGTTAAGGTGTCTGACATTCTATCACAAAGGTCTTGGTATAACAAAGCAGTACTTACTTACAAAGGATGGTGGTTTTTCTCGGTGAACTTTGATTTACCATGATAGCTGTTACCATGATAGCTGTTACCATGATAGCTATTACCATGATAGCTGTTACCATGATAGCTGTTATCATGATAGCTAATACCATGATAGCTGTTACCATGATAGCTGTTACCATGATAGCTGTTACCATGATAGCTGCTGTGCTACAAAGTGTCAAACCCAAAAGATAAATAATGTACAAATCAAACAAACCAGACATTCAAATTCCTTTCCATTTTTTTATTTCTAAAATTCCACATCAGTATATAAATAAATCTCCTATAGAAGTTCATTTGAGCTGGACACATGTGTAAAACACACACAAATCTTTTAATAAGAACAGATAACAAGAGGCCCATGGGCCTTAACGATCACCTGAGTTAGAATATATAATGAAACAAATAATGAAACAAATTAAAGACATATAAACACTATATGCTGGGCCTTGAAGTTGGTCAGTGATTTATAATTTGACTTTTTAGTCTATGAAGAGTATTTGCTTCCATCAAACCTGTGAATTTAGAAGTATTTTTTGAAATTTTAATCATTTTGATCCTGTTTGGTCCTGCCCCTCTGGTCCCCCAGGGGGTCATTGAGGACTGATATGGATGTTAAAATACTATATCTTAGGCTAATAATTCTAACCAAGTTTGACTCATTTCCTATGAAAATTGATAAAAAAAATGCTCATTAAAGTGTTTTTCATATATAAACTATAGTAAACTTGACCCCCTCCCGAAGGGGAAACAATGAGACCCCAGGGTCATATAATTCACAATTTTTATAAAGCACATTAAGACCTTTCCATCTACAATTATTTGATTCTACTATTTGCAGAATTTTAGAAGAATATTTTTGAAGTTTTAGCCTATTTGACCCTTTTTTTAGACCCACCCCTCTACCCCCAGGGGGTCGACAAGGACCAATATTAATATGATATTAAAATGCTATCTCAGGCTAATAATTATAACCAAGTTTGACTAATTTCCTATGAAACTTGAGCGAAAAATGCTCATTAATGTGTTTTTCCTATATAAACTATAGTAAACTTGACCCCCTCCCAAAGGGGAAACATGAGACCCCAGGGTCATATAATTCACAATTTTTATAAAACACACTTTAAGACCTTTTCATGTATTAAGTGTATTTGATTATACCATTTCTGAATTTTAGAAGAATATTTTTGAAGTTTTAGCCTATTTGACACTTTTTGGCCCCGCCCCTCTGCCCCAAGGGGGCCGTCCTGGACCAATATGGATATGATGTTAAAATGCTATCTCAGGCTAATAATTCTAACCAAGTTTGACTCGTTTACAATGAAAATTGAGCAAAAAATGCTCATACATGTGTTTTCCCTATATAAACTATAGTAAACTTGACCCCCTCCCCAGGGGAAACGTGAGACCCCAGGGTCATAAAATTCACAATTTTTGTAAAGGACCTTAAAACCTTTCTATCTATGAAAAGAATTTAATTCTACCATTTCCAGATTTTCAGAAGAAGATTTTTGAAGTTTTAGCCAATTTAACCCCTTTTGACCCCGCCCCTAAGGCCCCTGGGGGTCAGTCATAGAAAATTTGTTAATAGGATTTAATGGCCATCTCATACTGACAATTCTGACAACATTTGACTCATTTCCTATTACAAATGACCAAATAATGCTCAAAAATGTGTTTTCCCTATATAAACTATAATAAACTTAACCCCCTCCCCAGGGGGAAACGTGAGACCCCAGGGTCATATAATTCACAATTTTTGTAAAGGACCTTAAAGGGCAACTACCTTTCCGAAACGGCTTTTAATCTTTAAAACATGAATGTAAAACAAGATCAATAATTTTGTAGAGTCGCAGAAGTTATTAACTATACGTTTACTAGCACACTTATCATCACCTTCAGAACTGTTTAATTAGAATAAATAAAATGTTAATTTTCATAACGCTGGTCATTTGATGTTTCCCGCCGTCGTCCTAAATGCCGCGCGGTAGTTGACTATCACTGCGCCAGACAGCAAAACAGCGAAATGAATCTCCAATGTTATCGTACATTAGACAGAAAATCTTGCATATGTTTGGTGTTGTAACCTAATCTTAAGCCATCGATATATATTTTCTTTTGTTATTAATGTTTTTAAGAAACCTTTAAATTTTGCTCCGGAAAGGTACTGGGCCTTTAAGACCTTTCTATCTATGAAGAGTATTTGATTCTACCATTTCCAGAATTTCAGAAGAAGATTTTTGAAGTTTTAGCCTATTTAACCCCTTTTGACCCCGCCCCTAAGGCCCCTGGGGGTCAGTCATAGAAAATTTGTTAATAGGATTTCATGGCCATCTCATACTGACAATTCTGACAACATTTGACTCAATTCCTATTACAAATGACCAAATGATGCTCAAAAATGTGTTTTCCCTATATAAACTATAGTAAACTTAACCCCCTCCCCAGGGGGAAACTAGAGACCCCAGGGTCATATAATTCACAATTTTTGTAAAGGACCTTAAGACCTTTCTATCTATGAAGAGTATTTGATTCTACCACATCTGTGAGTAGAGAAGAAGATTTTTGAAATTTTACTCAATTTTACCCCTTTTGGCCCCTCCTGCAGCCCCCTGGGGGGTGGGGACCATATAATTCACAATTTTGATTGGCCTTGTGCCTTAGAAGGTTTGTGCAAAATTTCATTGAAATTGCTTCAGCAGTTTTGGAGAAGAAGTCGAAAATGTAAATTGTTTACGGACAGACGGACGACGGACGACGGACGACAGATGACGGACGATGCACGACGCACGACGACGGACAAAAGGCGATTAGAATAGGTCACTTGAGACTTCGTCTCAGGTGACCTAAAAATATAAAAAGATCTGACAACTGTGAATTCTATATCACTTTGTGTGAGAGTAACCTCCCTTGTATACTTACAAACACACTCGGAACCCCTCGGATGTAACTGTTGTACATTGACCTCAGATGTGAAACAAGAGCATCCATTTTGAAACATAGGACTATTTTCATAACTACTGGTTGCCTTCGAAGACATTATACTCCGCGAAGGCATATCAAATTATTTAATAAGTAAAATAAATTTCATATTAAGTAGCCAAGTGTGTAAGATTTTATCTTTCTCCCATCTTTCACTAATTTGTCACCTATTTAAGCCGCGAGAGTTTTCCCCTATGCATGACAGATTATCATTGGCTGATTGGCTGATCAAAAAATCTGAGAATGGCGCAAAATCCTGACGTTATCGTGGCGACATTGGATATTGATTCGGAAAAACAATACCTTGGAAAATCAATGGAATGGTACATGTAAATGTATTTTGTTTCATCAAGTAATCTGGAAAACTAATTTAATTATAAGCATTAATGTCACTATTTTTTTTAATTTCATCAGGTATGAAAAAATCACTACGATGACTATAGATCATCCTGGCAATTTGTGTCAGACGGAAAAACAATCAATATTCTATAAAAAATTGGCTAAATCAGGCTCAGATGTGATGTGTCCATCTCCTGTACTTGTGACATCATATATTGATTATGACATCATTATTACCTGTGACGTCACAATAGTGTTATTACACACGTGTCTTACCATATTTATGACATCGCCGTATGACATAGTCATACGGTCGTATGACATGGTCATATGACATAGTCGTATGACATGGTCATATGACAAAGCCTTATGACATGACTGGACAGGTCCGTTAATGTGATAAAAAAATTGTCAAATCACTGAACAACAAATGTTTTTGGCTAAATCAATATTTCATACAAATTCATCAATCAAGTTAAAATATTCATCAACACATGTTCACTAACTGACCATACAAATTTGTCAATCAAGTTAAAATATCCATCAACACAGTACGTATTCACTGACCATTCAAATTCATCAATCAAGTTAAAGTATCCATCAACACATATTCACTAAACATACAAATTCATTAAACAAAATCAAGTATCCATCAACACATATTCACTGACCATACAAATTCATTAAACAAAATCAAGTATCCATCGACACATATTCACTGACCATACAAATTCATCAAACAACACAATTAATTATAATTGTGTCATATCAATTGTTTCATTTGCGTCACTGTTTCAAAGAAATTCATCAATTCATTAAATACCATCAACAACCATACAATATCATCAATGTACATTAAATGTATAATGATTACAGTTTTACGTATCATCAGCATACATCAACTATCATACCAATTCTTCTACATTGTACATTGATGCAACATACCATTAATATATATCAATGTAACATACAAATTCATCTACAATACAAACACAAACAGTATTATTATACCTCACCGATGAGTCACAGTCGCTGATTGGTTGAGAGACGTCACGTGTGTATCCCGCTGAACGTCATGTTCAAAAATCATGTTTCCCCCATGCGGAGCCCCTCATACGTTTAGCAAGAGTTATCGTTCGTATAATGGAACTCTCCGAGGCATTCCGATAACAAATAAAATAGTTTACCTGCGGCAAGTCATATTTCCCTCGGGCTACGCACTCGGGAAATATGACATGCCTTGGGTAAACAAAGCGTCATGTCTCCCTACCGTCAGGGGAATAAATGTATAATGTAACATACAAATTCATCTACAATACAAACACAAACAGTAATGTAACATACAAATTCATCTACAATACAAACACAAACAGTAAAGTAACATACAAATTCATCTACAATACAAACATACAAACATCAATGTAACGTACAAATTCATCTACAATACAAACACAAACAGTAATGTAACATTCAAATTCATCTACAATACAAACACAAACAGTAATATAACATACAAATTCATCTACAATACAAACATACAAACATCAATGTAACATAGAAATTCATCTACAATACAAACACACAAACAGTAATGTAACATACAAATTCATCTACAATACAAACACAAACAGTAATGTAACATACAAATTCATCTACAATACAAACATACAAACATCAATGTAACATAGAAATTCATCTACAATACAAACACACAAACAGTAATGTAACATACAAATTCATCTAAAATACAAACATACAAACATCAATGTAACATACAAATTCATCTACAATACAAACATACAAACATCAATGTAACATACAAATTCATCTACAATACAAACATACAAACAGTAATGTAACATACAAATTCATCTACAATACAAACACACAAACATCAATGTAACGTACAAATTCATCTACAATACAAACATACAAACAGTAATGTAACACACAAATTCATTTACATTAATTTATTGGTGTATAGTACATTATTTAATAGACTAATCGTCATATGTAAATATAGAGTCATGTCTTTATTGTAAATTTTTTGCGTTTTATACTTCTGATAAAACCAATCCTTGTTTGACCAGATACAAAGAGGACGGAACTTTTAATGCTGTGTCATACCAACGTCATGTCAACAATGGGCTGTATTGGCAGGAAGAGTGCCATAGTACCTTTCAGAAACATATTTAGAAGTTTAAATTTTGTGAGATTTTAGTAAGCCAATATTTTACATCAGTAAATCTCGTATGAAATCAACTTCATTCATAGCTACATTTGATCACTGAAATAAAAGTAATCTTCTACTCAATGTAACTATAAAAAGAGGCCTCTGGGGCCTGTGTTGCTCTCACCATATTTCAACAAGTATTGTTTAAACATGCACTAAGTAATGTCCAGACTAACCGATAAACACTATAACAATAGGAGTTAACTTAAACTAGCCTTGTATTAAAACAAGATTTAATTACGCCTCAAGATATTTTTAGTCATACCTCGGTAGAATTGAACAGTTGAGGAAAATTGTCGAGTTCCACAGATTATTAGCACTATATGAAGAACGCCATCCACTTCTTATATAGATCAAAGAAATCAGGGGGATTATGTAATGAACGATAATAAATAATCTCAAGATTAATATGTACAGAGAAGAGGTAAGAGTATAGAGTAACTTATCAAATAATCAATAAGCATCAGTTAATTATTAGAAAACTTACATAAAAGGAAACATACATGTATTGAGAAAAATATATAAAATATAAATCAATGAAAGACAAGAACAACCCTAACCTTTGATAAAATTGATAATGCTTAATCTAGTAAACAGACATTTTCTTATTTACCCCTATTATATAAAAATGAACTGATCCAGCTTTCATTAGAACAGTTCAAATGTGTACTCGGAGGTAAAACTATAGGTAATAACCAGTTTGGCGTTGTAGTATACAAAAAAAAAATTAAAAAATCCTTAGTTTAAAGGGTTTGTTTTAAATTTGCTCACAAGAATGTTGTGATACAAAAAATACCTGTTATATACAGATGGACCTCCTAAACTCATGTGTTTTATAAGGTACTGTATTCGCCGTAGTTAGCGCCCAGGGCGCTTCAATTATTGTAACAAAGGGGGCGCTTATTAATGAACCAAAATGTAAGTTGTGGTCGAAAAAAGTCAGCCATATTTTTAAATATTTCTATATTCATGGTACATTAATCTGTTACAGTAAACATGTATATGCCTTTTATCCTTTGAGACACATTATTATATAGTGATTCACATGTAAAAGACTTGCAAGTTCATGTAATATATAGGATACAATGCTGATGTTAGAGGCATCATATGTTGTAAAACATTGTTAAATCCATTGAAAGGGGGCGTTTATATAAATCAACTCTTCTCCAGAAAAAAGGAGGGGCACCTATTGGGGGAGGGGCTCTAATTACGGCGAGTATGGTACTACATTTATACATTTTCATGACAATTATTTAATTTTTGTTGTTTATCCAATACTCACGTGACCACTATACAATGATTGTTGTTTTAAGGATGGCTCCCTTGGAGCTGGAATATGTCAACAACATTCTGAGGACATAATCAGTTTCTTAGACAGAACCACAGAGTTGGACTCTATTTATCATTTATATCCTTTGAAGTTTGTTATAAACGAATTTTACTGTACCGAACATGCTTACCACAAATTCATAGGTTACATATAACACAGTAAATCTCATTCCCCGTCAAGGCTTCTAATAATATATCTGTTATAAGTTTATAACCAACAACATGTTTATGCTTATAACAAAGTTTGTTGGTCCCCAGAGGTTCGTTATAACCGTGTTTTAATCTATATCCTTATTATATTTACAAAACAAAACTAATTATAATTACCACCTACAGGTATCATGTAAATAAGATCAATTTTCCTATATATACAAAGTAATTTACAAAAAAAATAAAACAATAAATATAAACAATGTAAGATAAAACATCTCACAATAACAACCGACTGAGCTGGTAATCTCCATAAGGAATGATCAGAGAAAATAAATAAATAGAAACTAAACACAAATATCTCATACTAAGTCGACAGACACAAATATCACACCCTATAGGTTGACAGACACAAATATCACACCCTATAGGTCCACAGACATAAATATCACACCCTATATGTTGACTGACACAAATATCACATCCTAGGTTGACAGACACAAATATCACACCCTTTAAGTTGACAGATACAAATATCATACCCTATAGGTTGACAGATACAAATATCACACCCTATATGTTGACTGACACAAATATCACATCCTAGGTTGACAGACACAAATATCACACCCTATAATTTGACTGACACAAATATCACATCCTAGGTTGACAGACACAAATATCACACCCTTTAGGTTGACAGATACAAATATCATACCCTATAGGTTGACAGATACAAATATCACATCCTAGGTTGACAGACACAAATATCACACCCTTTAGGTTGACAGATACAAATATCATACCCTATAGGTTGACAGATACAAATATCACACCCTTTAGGTTGACAGATACAAATATCATACCCTTTAGGTTGACAGATACAAATATCATACCCTAGGACATATGACAAAAATCACACAAAATTTTGTTCCTTTTCAAATAATTTCACTTTCAAATCATTTTTTCAAGAACACAGTAAATAAAATTATTTTCCTATATATAATATTTCGCATTTTCATTATTTTCATCATATTCATGTTTACATAAATTCACGACCAAGGGCTCTTATAGACATTCAATTATTTTCAATAAATCACGTAACATCTGATTTCGTGTTCAAGCCCTCTGATGAAAGCATGAGGTAAAAATTTGCAAAAATAATTTTAAATAGTTTACATTTATATGACACCATACCATAACAGGGCAAATACTATTGGGTCTTTGCATATTACAGAGTTAGCTCCCTTGCGGGTAGGTATCAATTGTTATGTTGAGAGCAATCAACCTCATTTTCTTAGAAAAGTATGACGTTACGCTCGCAAACACAAGACATCACAATCAATACCTACCCGCAAGGGCAGATAACTCTGTAATGTGCAAATACAGCATCATGATGTAGAATCTGTGAAAGTTCAAACTCCTAAGTATGTAATCTATTGTTATATTTGCATAGAAAACGTGGTAGCTACCTTTGTTCATCAGGATTGCAATTACTTGATTAATCAACTAATCACCTCACTGGGCCCCATAATGACCCTCGACCCTATAGTAAATAGGGCATGACCTTTGACCGGTGATATTTAGATATCTTTGTTGATGTTGACAGAGATGACCCGGCTGTAACGCTGACCGTCTGCGGACACTGTCCGTACTAGGATGTTGCGGTTAGTGTAGACTTTGACCGTCCGCCCTTTCCTCTGCCTAAGGTCTCCCTTGGCTGTGCTCCAGTTCTTACCCCCGTCAGAGCTGTACTCTATGTCCAGTCCTGGGTACAGGCAGTTCACCACCAGCTCATTATTCACAATTCTGGAAAAAATGTTTGAGATAAATAGAATAATTAGACATCCATCAAAAAAGCCTCCCCCCCCCCATTCCCCAAGTTGATATATGTCAGAAAGGTCTCTGTCGCCCCCTCTAAGTTAACATTGTCAGAAAGGCCTTTGACCCCCTCTCCCCCATCTCCCCTCTAAGTGCACATCTGCCAGAAAGGCCTCTGCCCCCCTCCCCCCTCCCTCGAAGTTGAGATATGAGATATCCGTCGGTAAGGGCCTCTGCCAAGACTCCCATCACACCTCCCTGTCAGGCCAATTGCCACCAGCTGAGTTGATCCTTTATAAACTGGAGTGATTGCGTGAACTGGCTCAGCAGCCCTTTTTGGTTCTCGTATCCAACAAAAGGCATTTTTGGTTCTCGTATCCAACGGAAACCATTTTTGATTCTCATACCCAACAGAAACCATGCACTATTGGCTCTCATATGCAACAGAAACCATTTTTGGTAATTGTATTGTTGTGCAGTGTCGAGTATCACTTCAATTACAGCGATAGAAAAGTTGATTTTGTGTAAGTGTTGTACTTCTCAAAGAACTTTTTTCTATTTCTAATTTTTTGTGTCAGTGCGGGGAATACTTACATGGCCCCGGGAGGAGGAACTCGATACTTCACTCCCATGTCGTCCAATCTCCTTAACTCTCTGTAACCGAGTGTATTTGAGAATTTTACCCAGTCAGCTTCTAAACTTAAACGGCGTTCTTGGTCGTTCAAAAGGTCTTCCCATGGTGCTTTATGCCAAGCACGTTCTGCGGTTGCCAGAAGACGAGGGAAAGTCATGCTCTCTAGATGTTCCTGAGTACGAATAGTTTCTGTCCACAGGTTACCTTCCAGGCCTAGGGGTCAAAGGTCAAATTTAGAGTTACAAAAGCTAGTTCACATCAAAAGTCATTAATGAACCAAAGGGGCAAATATGTTTTCAATTATATTATGTTATAACAAGATCTATCTTTACTGGTAATAGCCAGTAAAACATGTTTATAACCAACAAGCTTACAATGGATTCATTGTTATAACATAGTACTTTTCATTTCAAATCAAATTTAAGTTCTTACCTTGCTCTCGTGCTTACCGAACTGCAAATGACTCATATTATGTATTTCCTTATCATCATTCGTTTGATTTGTAACGCTTCGAGAACTTCTGTGTAGGGTATCGACTGACACTGTTTCTATTTTTAGATTTGAGTTTGAAACATGAGATGTGATTGGTTGATACCAGCTTGTCGACAGACCAGGCGAAAACGAAAGTAAACAGACCACCATTATGATTTTAGAGCATTTTGACCATTGAGCTTATGGATAGAAATATTAACATCAATGCCAATGGTCGTGTGTATGAAAACAAGACATTGTTGGACAGTTTTACTTTTGTTTTCGCATAGTCTGTCAACAAGCTGTATCAACCAATCACAGCTCGCGCCAGCATGCAGTTGGCACCCGGAGTACCTGCCAAACTCAAATCTAAAAATAGTCATGGTGCCGGTAGAGTGTGTCGATACGCTGCACAGAAGTCCTCGCTGCGTTATAAGTCAATAGGTTGATGATAAATAAGTTCATAATATGAATCATTCGCAGTTGGGTGAGCATGACAATAAAAGATGTCTGTAACATGTGTAAGTCGTAAGTTACGCAAAATCCTACATCTACGTTTACATGTACGTGCATGTGTGACAGGGTGCAGGATTTACAATAAATTTAATACCTGTCTCTGCCAGGGATCGAACTTGGGACCTCTGGATTACTAGTCTGACGCTCAACCGATCGAGCTAAAGAGAAGTTCTTTATTGCGGCTAGTATTGACCAGGGTTACATATGTGTATAACGAATTATGCTTATAACGAAGCAATTTCATTGGTCTCGAAGGTTTGTTATAATTGTATTTTACTGTATATCAGTCCTAGAGGTATGATATCTGTGTCCTATGTTGATGATATACCAAATATAACCACAAACATCGCGACGACATACCGATGATATTTTCGGGAGACTTGAGCACACATGTGTCCTGTTGGAGACAGCCCATCTGTTGCTGTGAGGTATTGGCCAGTGACTGTCCTCGTCCCGTCACATCCGCGTTGAGGAAGAGATGGAGAGGGATGAAGCCGAAGATCTTGTGAGTGTCGATAAAGCGAGTCGCCCAGTATAGACCTCGCTCCTGGGGGTCGGGCTCGTAGGGGTGGTCCAGGTACATATGTGTTGCTGACGCCATTACAACCTTAGAATACAGGGAATGTTCATTTAACATAACTATGAATATAGGATATGCCTTGTTTCTTGATGAATATCAAAGTTTCCACCTCACAAGATGAAATATTACTGGTATTCATCACAAAACAAGGAATATTCTATTTATTACATTTGTTTTCTTGCTTCCATTTACAGAAGACCATCACTACTAGTTTCGCCAAAGGTTATTCCGCCATTGTATTGTACAGAGTTATTTGCCCTTGCGATTATTACGTCATATTTTTGTGAGCATATAACGTCATATTTCCACACAAAAATATGAGATCATTTTTGTGCATAAACTAATGAGGTAACAATCAAAATGATATTTTCACTGTCAATGCTGCATTTTGATTGGCCAAAAGTGAGTGATTCCAGTGAAAATATTACTTACATTTTTCTCATTCATTAACAGCTTACCTTATAACCAGCATTGGCAAGAGTTATGGCCCTTGACGATCTCCCATATTCCCATATATTATTCCAAGCATAAGCAAGAATCTCCCTTAAAAATCAAAGAAAAGTTCCACATAAAATAATGTCGAGGGAAAGGTCGGCTATGGTGGTATAGTCACAAAATAGTCTTAACTTACTTCTGCAAATCTAAAAAGTGTTATCAATAACTAAAGGTATATGTACCATAAAAACTTCTATAATTTGCACACTAGGGCAACGTGAAGTTAGCACCGTATTCGGGATTCGGGATTCGGGATTCGAATCCCGAATCCGGTACCAGCACCTTATTCGGGATTCAAAAATTAACTAATAAATAACAATTTCAAGACAAAAAAAACAGATAGAAACATAATTTCACAACCTCAAAAAAACTTAATACTTTGATAAATTGTTTTGAGTTTGAATAACGAATCCGGTGCCAGCACCTTATTCGGGATTCAAATATGAACTAATAAATAACAATTTCAGTACACAAAAAAACAGATCGAAACATAATTTCACAACCTCAAAAAAACTTATTACTTCGATAAATTGTTTTGAGTTTGAATAACGAATCCAATGCCAGCACCGAATCCCGAATACGGTGCTGGCACCGGATTCGTTATTCAAACTCAAAACAATTTATCGAAGTATTAAGTTTTTTTGAGGTTGTGAAATTATGTTTCTATCTGTTTTTTTTGTCTTGAAATTGTTATTTATTAGTTAATTTTTGAATCCCGAATAAGGTGCTGGCACCGGATTCGGGATTCGAATCCCGAATCCCGAATCCCGAATACGGTGCTAACTTCATGTTGCCTGTAATTAAATGATTGTTTTTTTCAGTCTGTAAAATTTTAAAACCTTTTTCTATCAAAGGTACTTTGAGCATTCCCAACTTCAAATTTTATTAGTGTTTAACGTACATGTGTTAAGATAAACTTATGCACATGAATGAATGTTGGTTAATAGTAAGTAAGCCATCACTGTCTAAATATTTATCTCTTATGGCCTTGTTCAGAACTTCAGACAAAAAAGGCACTATCACCTCATTGTTGAGCGATGGAATTTTTTTTTCTTTCTTTTTTTTTTTTTTTTGGGGGGGGATTAAATTATTATGTGCTGATTCCTAGCAAGGATTTCTATCATGAGGCTATACTACGAGGCAATGATGCCCTCTCACTTGACTAGCTCATAATGGGTTAACTACATCATTCTCACATTTGTGTAATGTTCGCTTTTTTATTTCTTATAGAATAGAAATACAATATATTGAACAACATTACATTTAGTTTCATTTAATAACACCATCACCAACCAATGAGTCACTAGTTACACCATCACCAACCATTGAGTCACTAGTTACACCATCACCAACCATTGAGTCACTAGTTACACCATCACCAACCATTAAGTCAGTAGTTACACCATCACCAACCATTAAGTCACTAATTACACCATCACCAACCATTAAGTCACTAATTACACCATCACCAACCATTAAGTCACTAATTACACCATCACCAACCATTAAGTCACTAGTTACACCATCAGCAACCATTGAGTCACTAGTTACACCATCACCAACCATTGAGTCACTAGTTACACCATCACCAACCATTGAGTCACTAATTACACCATCACCAACCATTGAGTCACTAATAACACCATCACCAACCATTAAGTCACTAATTACACCATCATCAACCATTAAGTCACTAATTACACCATCACCAACAATCAAGTCACTAGTTACATCATCACCAACCATTGAAGCACTAATAACACCATCACCAACCATTAAGTCACTAGTTACATCATCACCAACCATTAAGTCACTAATTACACCATCACCAACCATTAAGTCACTAATTACACCATCACCAACCATTAAGTCACTAGTTACACCATCACCAACCATTGAGTCACTAGTTACACCATCACCAACCATTGAGTCACTAGTTACACCATCACCAACAATCAAGTCACTAGTTACACCATAACCAACCATTAAGTCACTAGTTACATCATCACCAACCATTAAGTCACTAATTATAGAATAGAAATACAATATATTGAACAACATTACATTTAGTTTCATTTAATAACACCATCACCAACCAATGAGTCACTAGTTACACCATCACCAACCATTGAGTCACTAGTTACACCATCACCAACCATTGAGTCACTAATTACACCATCACCAACCATTAAGTCACTAATTACACCATCACCAACCATTAAGACACTAATTACACCATCACCAACCATTAAGTCACTAGTTACACCATCACCAACCATTAAGTCACTAATTACACCATGACTGACTATTGTTAAGGAGAAACCTACCTGTCCTGTAGGGTTGAATTTCCGAGTTGGTTACTTGTAGATAAAACAAAGAGGATTTTGTATCACCACATCAAATATAACTTCAATTTGATTGGATCAATAGGTCTATAAAACACTATAGCCAATAAATGACAACCGATCTCTTATACTGTAGCCAATCAGTGACAACTTTACTCTTATACTATAGCCAATCAGTGACAACTTAACTCTTATACTGTAGCCAATCAGTAACAACCTTACTCTTATACTGTAGCCAATCAGTGATGACCTTACTCTTATACTGTAGCCAATCAATGACAACTTAACTCTTATACTGTAACCAATCAGTGACAACTTTACTCTTATACTGTAACCAATCAATGACAACTTAACTCTTATACTGTAACCAATCAGTGACAACTTTACTCTTATACTGTAGCCAATCAGTGACAACTTTACTCTTATACTGTAGCCAATCAGTAACAACCTTACTCTTATACTGTAGCCAATCAGTGACGACCTTACTCTTATACTGTAGCCAATCAGTGATGACCTTACTCTTATACTGTAGCCAATCAGTGAGAACCTTACTCATATACTGTAGCCAATCAGTGACAACCTTACTCTTATACTGTAGCCAATCAGTGATGACCTTACTCTTATACTGTAGCCAATCAGTGAGAACCTTACTCTTATACTGTAGCCAATCAGTGACAACCCATTTCTTATACTATAGCCAATCAGTGACAACCAAACCCTAATACTCTTACTAACTCTAAGTACCCAATCACTATTTCTTTAACTAGCCAATATTTGACACCCTTACAATCTACCTGATTATTCCCATGACTTCTTTTGCTTGCCAATCAGTGATGAATTTCGATTCTCTATCCAATCAGTGATGACCTTTCTTTCTACCCAATCAGTGATAACCTTTCTGTCTACCCAATCAGTGATGACCTTTCTTTCTTCCCAATCAGTGATGACCTTTCTTTCTATCCAATCAGTGATGACCTTTCTTTCTACCCAATCAGTGATAACCTTTCTGTCTACCCAATCAGTGATGACCTTTCTTTCTACCCAATCAGTGATGACCTTTCTTTCTTTCCAATCAGTGATAACCTTTCTGTCTACCCAATCAGTGATAACCTTTCTGTCTACCCAATCAGTGATGACATTTCTTTCTTCCCAATCAGTGATGACCTTTCTTTCTATCCAATCAGTGATGACCTTTCTTTCTACCCAATCCGTGATGACCTTTCCTTCTATCCAATCAGTGATGACCTTTCTTTCTACCCAATCAGTGATGACCTTTCTTTCTACCCAATCAGTGATGACCTTTCTTTCTACCCAATCAATAAAGATATTCCTCTCCAGCCAACCACTATTGAATGTCTAGCGTCTAGCCAATCAATCTTGACTTTACACTTTAGCTAACCAGAAGTCACTTTTCTCTCTAGCAAGCAATCATAATGGAATTACATTAAAAAAAATAAACATTCTCACCCAGAAAAGATCTGTACTGGTATTATAATAAACACTAAAAACAACAATGCAAAAACAAAAATTTAATATCACATTTCACTTTCTGGGTGGATAAGGACACGACTAAATTCAATTTAAATTTATATGAGCAAAAGAAGAATTGGTAAATGATTTTGATTTTAAATATACATACTTGCTGTTGTGTTTGTCGGTGAGTTCCTTCAGATCGTAGGGGTAAACATCCTTGGGTATAATCCCGTCCTCCCAAACCCCGGCTCCTAATCCCTGGTCCCGTAGAAGTTTAATCACCCGGTTCATGAAGTAGAACTTGTAGTCAGAGACATTGCGTGCCTTTGTTAGCGTTTGACATGCCGGAGATTTCTGCCAGACGCCTGCGGCTATCTCGTCCCCGCCGATATGGACGGTATCCAATGGTTGAACCTCTTTATGTATCTCCTTCACAGAGGCTATCAAATGCTGACATATAAAAAGAAAGTAAAACGTTACTCAGCAACCACCTCTGTATAAAGACCATCTCTGTATAAAGACCACCTGTGTATAAAGACTACCTCTGTATAAAGACCATCTGCTTAATAAGACCACCTCTGTATAAAGACCACCTCTGTATAAAGACTACCTCTGTATAAAGACCACCTCTGTATAAAAACACCTGCTTAATAAGACCACCTCTGTATACAGACCACCTCTGTATAAAGACTACCTCTGTATGAAGACTACCTCTGTATAAAGACAACTTGCTCAATCAGACCACCTCTGTATAAAGACCACCTGCTTAATAAGACCACTATATTTTTCTCTGTTCCTTTGAACGTCTTTATTTACAGGTTTGACTGTACTTGAAAGCGTTTGTCCTATTAGTGTTCTTGCCCATTTTGAGTATGAATACCATTTACATAATTCTATTTCATTCTGATTAAGATTTTTCCCTGAGTGTACAATTTTGGCTGCCAACACTTGGCAATCATCATGTTGACTTAGCAAGCCTCATGTTGACTTAGCAATCATCATGTTGACTTAGCAAGCCTCATGTTGACTTAGCATGCCTCATGTTGACTTAGCAAGCCTCATGTTGACTTAGCAAGCCTCATGTTGACTTAGCAATCATCATGTTGACTTAGCAAGCCTCATGTTGACTTAGCAAGCCTCATGTTGACTTAGCAAGCCTCATGTTGACTTAGCAAGCCTCATGTTGACTTAGCAAGCCTCATGTTGACTTAGCAAGCCTCATGTTGACTTAGCAAGCCTCATGTTGACTTAGCAAGCCTCATGTTGACTTAGCAAGCCTCATGTTGACTTAGCAAGCCTCATGTTGACTTAGCAAGCCTCATGTTGACTTAGCAAGCCTCATGTTGACTTAGCAAGCCTCATGTTGACTTAGCAAGCCTCATGTTGACTTAGCAAGCCTCATGTTGACTTAGCAAGCCTCATGTTGACTTAGCAAGCCTCATGTTGACTTAGCAAGCCTCATGTTGACTTAGCAAGCCTCATGTTGACTTAGCAAGCCTCATGTTGACTTAGCAAGCCTCATGTTGACTTAGCAAGCCTCATGTTGACTTAGCAAGCCTCATGTTGACTTAGCAAGCCTCATGTTGACTTAGCAAGCCTCATGTTGACTTAGTAAGCCTCATGTTGACTTAGCAAGCCTCATGTTGACTTAGCAAGCCTCATGTTGACTTAGCAAGCCTCATGTTGACTTAGTAAGCCTCATGTTGACTTAGCAAGCCTCATGTTGACTTAGCAAGCCTCATGTTGACTTAGCAAGCCTCATGTTGACTTAGCAAGCCTCATGTTGACTTAGCAAGCCTCATGTTGACTTAGCAAGCCTCATGTTGACTTAGCAAGCCTCATGTTGACTTAGCAAGCCTCATGTTGACTTAGCAAGCCTCATGTTGACTTAGCAAGCCTCATGTTGACTTAGCAAGCCTCATGTTGACTTAGCAAGCCTCATGTTGACTTAGCAAGCCTCATGTTGACTTAGCAAGCCTCATGTTGACTTAGCAAGCCTCATGTTGACTTAGCAAGCCTCATGTTGACTTAGCAAGCCTCATGTTGACTTAGCAAGCCTCATGTTGACTTAGCAAGCCTCATGTTGACTTAGCAAGCCTCATGTTGACTTAGCAAGCCTCATGTTGACTTAGCAAGCCTCATGTTGACTTAGCAAGCCTCATGTTGACTTAGCAAGCCTCATGTTGACTTAGCAAGCCTCATGTTGACTTAGCAAGCCTCATGTTGACTTAGCAAGCCTCATGTTGACTTAGCAAGCCTCATGTTGACTTAGCAATCATCATATTGACTTAACAAGCCTCATGTTGACTTGTCACGCGATACACAACTCACCTGGAGGAAAGTGTAAATCGACTCGATACACAACTCATCTGGAGGAAAGTGTAAGTCGACTCCATACACAACTCACTTGGAGGAAAGTATCAGTAGACTTGATATACAACTCACCTGAAGGAAAGGGTAAGTTGACTCGATACACAACTCACCTGGTGGAAAGTGTAAGTTGACTCGATACACAACTCACCTGAAGGAAAGTGTAGGTTGACTCGATACACAACTCACCTGAAGGAAAGTATAAGTTGACTCGATACACAACTCACCTGGTGGAAAGTGTAAGTTGACTCGATACACAACTCACCTGAAGGAAAGTGTAAGTCGATTCGATACACAACTCACCTGGTGGAAAGTATAAGTCGACTCCATACACAACTCACTTGGAGGAAAGTATCAGTAGACTTGATACACAACTCACCTGGTGGAAAGTGTAAATCGACTCAATACACAATTCACCTGGTGGAAAGTATAAGTCGACTCGATACACAACTCACCTGAAGGAAAGTGTAGGTTGACTCGATACACAATTACTTGGAGAAAAGTATAAGTCGACTTAATTCACAACTCACTTGGAGGAAAATATAAGTCGACTTAATACACAACTCACCTGAAGGAAAGTGTAAGTTGACTCGATACACAACTCACCTGGAGGAAAGTATAAGTTGACTCGATACACAACTCACCTGAAGGAAAGTGTAAGTCGACTCGATACACAACTCACCTGGTGAAAAGTATAAGTTGACTCGATACACAACTCACCTGGAGGAAAGTGTAAGTTGACTCGATACACAACTCACCTGGAGGAAAGTATAAGTTGACTCGATACACAACTCACCTGAAGGAAAGTATAAGTTGACTCGATACACAAGTCACCTGGTGGAAAGTATAAGTTGACTCGATACACAACTCACCTGAAGGAAAGTGTAAGTCGACTCGATACACAACTCACCTGGTGAAAAGTATAAGTTGACTCGATACACAACTCACCTGGTGTAAAGTATAAGTTGACTCGATACACAACTCACCTGGTGGAAAGTATAAGTTGACTCAATACACAACTCACCTGAAGGAAAGTATAAGTTGACTCGAAACACAACTCACCTGGTGGAAAGTGTAGGTTGACTCGATACACAACTCACCTGGAGGAAAGTATAAGTTGACTTGATACACAACTCACCTGAAGGAAAGTGTAAGTCGACTCGATACACAACTCACCTGGAGGAAAGTATAAGTTGACTCGATACACAACTCACCTGAAGGAAAGTATAAGTTGACTCGATACACAACTCACCTGGTGGAAAGTATAAGTTGACTCTATACACAACTCACCTGAAGGAAAGTATAAGTTGACTCAATACACAACTCACCTGAAGGAAAGTGTAAGTTGACTCGATACACAACTCACCTGGAGGAAAGTATAAGTTGACTCGATACACAACTCACCTGAAGGAAAGTGTAAGTTGACTCGATACACAACTCACCTGAAGGAAAGTGTAAGTTGACTCGATACACACGTTGATAACTCCGTCATCGTAAGACTGTGCTGTACTATATTGTGACTTATCTGCCCACTCTGTAAGTAAATACTCCTCTGCGCTCTCCTCATCCAGGGGAGAGAACTTTTTATATCGCCCCTCCATTGACTTCACAGCTGCACGGGAATGTCCCGGCACATCAAACTCTGGAATGACTTGGATGTGTCTGCGTTTGGCGTACATGAGGATTTCACGGTAATCACTGGCGGTATAGAAGCCGGAGCCAGATGTGTCAGTATCGGGCCCAGAGCCGTGCTGGGGAAGCAGACAGGATTTCTCACTCAGGTCATGGCATCGTCTGCTTCCAATCTACACAGAATATTAAACAGAAAATATTATCTGGCTTTTGGTTTTAGTTCTAGGGAAGTTCCCCTGAGATCCAGGCATATAATGGATGAGCCAGGGATTCTCTGTAAATTGACATCAACAGAGTGCTTTTATCAAAAAGTTTATTCAGTTCATATGAAAAAAGATCAGGTATGATTACCTGTGTAAGGTATGATTACCTGTGTCAGGTATGATTACCTGTGTTAGGTATGATTACCTGTGTTAGGTATGATTACCTGTGTCAGGTATGATTACCCCTGTCAGGTATGATTACCTGTGTCAGGTATGATTACCTGTGTTATGTGCGATTACCTGTGTCAGGTATGATTACCTGTGTTAGGTATGATTACCTGTGTCAGGTATGATTACCTGTGTCAGGTATGATTACCTGTGTCATGTATTATTACCTGTGTTAGGTATGATTACCTGTGTCAGGTATGATTACCTGTGTCAGGTATGATTACCTGTGTCAGGTATAATTACCTGTGTCAGGTATGATTACCCGTGTTTGTGTGATTACCTGTGTTATGTGTGATTACCTGTGTCAGATATGATTACTTGTGTCATGTATTATTACCTGTGTTAGGTATGATTACCTGTGTCAGGTATGATTACCTGTGTCAGGTTTGATTACCTATGTTAGGTATGATTACCTGTGTCATGTATGATTACCTGTGTCAGGTATGATTACCTATGTTAGGTATGATTACCTGTGTCAGGTATGATTACCTGTGTCAGGTTTGATTACCTATGTTAGGTATGATTACCTGTGTCAGGTTTGATTACCTGTGTCAGGTATGATTACCTGTGCCAGGTATGATTACCGGTGTCACATATGATTACCTGTGTTATGTGTGATTACCTGTGTAAGTTCCTCTAGGCCAGGTATCTCCAGTCGCCATCCTTCGTCATCAGAAAGGTGAAAATGAAGTTTGTTTAATTTATACATTGCCATGGTATCCAACAACTTCAGGATCGTTTCCTTTGAGTGGAAGTTCCGGGAGACATCTAGCTGGATTCCTCGGTACGGAAACCTCGGCTTATCTCGGATCTGTGCCTTCGGTATCACCCACTTATTAGTATCGATTTTCTGTAAAACATAAAAAACTTAAAAGCTTGAAATCCACCTTTGAACTTATATAATGAAATACTTTCCAGGGAAGGCGCTCTTTGGTTTGAAAACATAATTTTCCATTTAGATTTATTTTAGATCCCTAACATGGTTTCAAAATGAAAGCAGCGTATATGTAACACTTTGGTTTATGTCCAGTGTCAGATCAAATGTTTATCCTCCATTAAAGCTATACTATACGTAACTATCAACAAAATGTCAAGTTAGATTCGACCCCGATATTATTAGTATTTGTAGATGCAGTTGAAATTACGTTATACCAAAGAATATTTATAAGGATTTCTTAATAACTTAAGTACAGCAGTTGTTGAAAGTCGATACTGGTAAACATGCCTTCATTTTAAACTTGTCGCCATAGAAGTTACGATTATTGCCGAACAGAAGTCTGAAAGTTCATGACCCGTTCTCGGAAGAGTTCGGAGAGACGTTAAGTAGTTACGGTAGTCACATGACGTTCTCGGCAATGACCTTACAATGTCGGCTAACTTGGGCTTGTTTGACTAAATGGGACCCACCTAGCGACTTTCAATATTTATTTGATTTTTATCAAAAGTTTCTGAATCATTATCGCTCATCTTGACTTCGATTTAGTCCTGTCTCTGTATGATTTACAACAGGATTTTTTTTTATCATCCTCTAAATCATGGAAAAAAAATAATACAGATACTGATATTGGGGCTTTAAAGACATATTTGAATAATTGTTATAGGGGTACAAATCTGATATGACACAGATTGTTATAGGGGGTGCAAATCTGATAGGACACCTTTTGTTATAGGGGGTACAAATCTGATAGGACACCGATTGTTATAGGGGGTACAAATCTGATAGGACACCGATTGTTATAGGGGTACATATCTGATAGGACACAGATTGTTATAGGGGTACAAATCTGATAGGACACCGATTGTTATAGGGGTAAAAATCTGATAGGACACCGATTGTTATGGGGGTACAAATCTGATAGGACACCGATTGTTATAGGGGTACATATCTGATAGGACACCGATTGTTATAGGGGTACATATCTGATAGGACACCGATTGTTATAGGGGTACACATCTGATAGGACACCGATTGTTATTGGGGTACAAATCTGATAGGACACCGATTGTTATAGGGGTACAAATCTGATAGGACACCGATTGTTATAGGGGTACAAATCTGATAGGACACGTTTTGTTATAGGGGGTACAAATCTGATAGGACACCGATTGTTATAGGGGTACAAATCTGATAGGACACTGATTGTTGTAGGGGTACAAATCTGATAGGACACCGATTGTTATGGGGGTACAAATCTGATACAGGACTGATATATATCTAATTGTTAAAGACTACTTGTGACTGGTGTTTCAATGATAATCAAATTGCAAATTCTAATAACTTCTTTTCCTTTTACTATAAAGTGTACACCAGCACTGACTAAGTGAAATATCTATCTTAAATGTTAACAGACCCATGACAGACATTTAAGTTCCTAAAATATCAATCTGATACATTCATCTGTGTATTTTTTTTTTTTTTTTTTTTGCAACACTTGAACATTTGAAGGTATCATGGCAGGGTCATGTTCAAATGACCTTTACCGTTAACCAATCAGAGAGAGGCTCTTGACTATAATCTTAAAATACTACAAAACTGTGTTAAAAGCCAATCTCTCATTGGTCAATAACAGATGAAACACATCAAAACGAATCGCTCATTGGTCAATAACAGATGAAACAACTTATACAAGCCAATCGCTCATTAGTCAATCATTGATGAAACACAATGTAGATATAGATATATTTGTGAGCATTAAACAATATGTACGGGTCAACAGTTCACAATACAAGAGATCCCAGAGGGATCTTGGCGCCCACCAAAGAATGATCTATATCTGTCGAAAGATGGATCTTTTCTCTACTTTTTAAACTTTTTCAAACATACTACATATAACATTTGAGACATATCGCTTCAGTACCTTCTGAGAAATAGCGGTAACAAACTTCAACTATCAAAATCCAAGATGACTCCTTGGCGGCCATCTTGTTGATCAATCGGTCCCAAATCACAATATGCACAACTAGGGCCCTAGGGGAACCTACATGTGAAATTTGAGAAAGATCCATTCAATACTTTCTCAGAAATAGCGATAACAAACTTTGAATATCAAAATCCAAGATGGCTGCCTGGCAGCAATCTTGTTGACCGGTCGGTCCCAAATCATAATATGCACAACTAGGGCCCTAGGGGAACATACATATGAATTTTG
This sequence comes from Argopecten irradians irradians, assembly GCA_004382745.1. Taxonomy (NCBI): domain Eukaryota; kingdom Metazoa; phylum Mollusca; class Bivalvia; order Pectinida; family Pectinidae; genus Argopecten; species Argopecten irradians. The sequence goes on from SAYR01029704.1 coordinate 1,098,900, forward strand.
AGACAGATCCCTTCAGTACTTTCTGAGAAATAGCGATAACAAACTTTGAATAACAAAATCCAAGATGGCTGCCTGGCGGCCATCTTGTTGACCGATCGGTCCCAAAATGCAATATGCACAACAAGGTCCCTAGGGGAAACTACATATGAAATTTGAGACAGATCCCTTCAGCACTATTTGAGAAATAGCGATAACAAGCTTTAACTATCGAAATCCAAGATGGCGGCCTGGCGGCCATCTTGTTCACCGATTGGTCCAGAATTGCAAAATGCACAACTAGGGCCCTAGGGGAACCTACTTATTAAATTTGAGAAAGATCCCTTCAGCACTTTTTGAGAAACAGGGATATCAAACCTTAACTATCAAAATCCAAGATGGCCGCCTGGCGGCCATCTTGTTTTTTCCGATCAGCCTCAAAATCTGTATGGCACAACTAGGGACCAAGGGTAACCTCCATGTGAAATTTGAACAAAATTCCTTCCGTAGTTCTCAAGAAATAGCGATAACAAACTTCAACTGCCAAAATCAAAGATGGCTGCCTGGCGGCCATCTTGTTTTTCCGATCAGCCTCAAAATCTGTATGGCACAACTAGGGACCAAGGGTATCATCCATGTGAAGTTTGAATAAAATCCCTTCAGTATTTCTCAAGAAATATCGATAACAAACTTCAACTGCCAAAATCAAAGATGGCTGCCTGGCGGCCATCTTTGTTTTTCCGATCAGCCTCAAAATCTGTATGGCACAACTAGGGACCAAGGGTAACCTCCATGTGAAGTTTGAACAAAATCCCTGCAGTAGTTTTTAAGAAATAGTGATAACAAGCATTGTTTATGGACGGACGACGGACGACGGCAGCGGACGACGGACGACGGACCACGGACGCAGGGCGATTTGAATAGAAAACACCCTCAAACTTGTAGTAACAGTTTCATTAACATACAAAATATTCCTCATGGGGAAAATTTTTGCAGTGAAAAGACTTTGCTAAAAGTTGGTAGTAATCGTGTTAATTCCCCCTTTCATTTTCCTCATTTACAATATTGCTGAAGAAAAGATCGGCGATTGAGAAAGTTTCCTACTTGTAACAGAGATAAAATGGTCTGTACTCCGTAGAAGGCTCCTGCCTTTTCCTCAGCGAACACCTGTATAATCTCCGATGCTGGTTCCACTGTCAAAATGTACTCCTCCGAGGAAAAGTTCATGTTAGAGGGTCGCTTTGTCAGGTAGATATACCGCTTCTTTGGAAAACTGTAGGAGAATGGAATAGGACAATGCTCTGAAACAGGAGAAATAAAAAAACTGTAGGAGAATGGAATAAGACAATGATCTGAAACAGGAGAAATATAAAAACTGTAGGAGAATGGAATAGGACAATGCTCTGAAATGGGAGAAGCAATTATAAAAACCACTTAGAAGTCAGAGAATACAATACACATCTCCAATTCTGAGCCAAATAGATGTGTACAATATGCACATAAAAGGACGCGTACTCGGGGTTCGTCTAAAAAAATATGAATATACCAAGATTTACGGTCAATCTTCTGTGCATTGTAAGTTTTCCACTAGTGAAAAAACTAGTTAAAGTTGTATTTCTTGCAATTTCACTGAAACGACATGTCGTTTTAACATTTGATATTTGAACATGGACATGTATCTTGATGATTTAGCTCCCCAAAACCATATGTCAGCCTATAAGAGAGCCGAAATCTAGGGAAAATATATTCCTGGTTTTGAACAAAACGCCTTCAATCATCGCCATGTTCAGTACCTTCGGGTTTTGTCGGAATTCCGAATCATATCACGTGATTGACGTCCACACGTCCTGCACGTGGTGATCCACTAGCGTAAGCGCACATGTGTTTGTTTACGTTTTCCTTCTGGCTAATATGAGCAAATCGTGCTGGTATATGTCCACAGAGCGAGTATTTGAAACATCTAATTCACACATAGCCGTAATTCAGTATTGTGTGTATCAAATATTGTAATGTGCTAGCATTATTTTCTTTGTAGATCCAGTCTGCTGAGGTCGACCACATGTTTTGTTTACAAAAAATAGTTGACATTTTTCTTGGTTTCACAACTCTCGTGTTACTTCGAGATTGTCGCGACGATGTTCGGAGGAATTCGGAATGATTCGGCCTCTTTCGAGCCTATTTTTCACGTGTACACGTTAAAAAGATTTTTTACTTTTATAATTAATAATACTTCCAGTGCTGCAACTTTATAAAAAGTGGTAAAATTTGAAAGTTTAAAACTCAGACAAATGGAGAAAAATATGTATAACACTTAAACAGTTTTTACTATGACAAAAAGAGCGAAAGTGATAGACCATACAACTTTAAGAACTAACAATATCATAAGTTTAACAAATGACAAGTATCTTGTAATCCATTAATATTACAGTTCTCGGATCGCTTGTGTCATGACTACCTTGTGTTTTAATTTTAAAACAGCCCCGAGTACTCGTCCGTCTGCGTGTATGTAGTATGTCTACGCTCAGAACTGTAGATGTCTAATACCTGCAGCTAAAAGGAGCCCCAGTGTTTGACACTACCTGGATTACACTGGTTTTGGTCAGACCACTTGGCCTTTACAATATGTGAAAGCTTCTCTACATTTAATGTGAAACAGAATATTAAAATTAACTACATTTCAATTATTATTTTAACTATTTTAATGAGAATAGAGATGTTCTCTAATCCCTAAATCTGCCAAATTTTCTAATCACAAATTCAAAATACACTGAGCATGAATGGGTTTATAGCCATCATGAAAGGACAAGATGGAACAGGACAAAAAAGGATTGGACAAAATAGGACTGAACAAAATGGGACAGGACAAAATGGGACAGGACAAAATGGGACAGGACAACATAGGACAGGACAAAATGGGAAAGGACAAAATGGGACAGGACAAAAGGGGACAGGACAAAATGAGACATGACAATATGGGACAGGACAAAATGGGACAGGACAAAATAGGAGAGGACAAAAGGGGACAGGACAAAAGGGGACAGGACAAAATGAGACATGACAATATGGGACAGGACAAAATAGGAAAGGACAAAATAGGACAGGACAAAATGGGACAGGACAAAATAGGAGTGGACAAAATGGGACAGGAAAAAAGGGGACAGGACAAAATGAGACATGACAATATGGGACAGGACAAAATGGGAAAAGACAAAACAGGAGAGGACAAAATTGAACTAAAAAAATAGGAAATGACAATATTTACCGGAAAATATGGGATAGGACAAAATGGGAAAGTAAAATTTTATGTGTCCCATTTCATTGTATCTTTAATTGACCAATCGCCAGGTGTAATATAGCCACGCCTCGTGCTCGCAAACGCACGTGTTTCTATTCAATGTCGGAGCAAACATCGTAGCACACACAATACAAAATGCAAAGTCACGTGCGATTTGATTGACAGCTGGCGATCCGTCAATTACATCAGCAGTAATCAAACATAAAAATCGACTAACCTGAGAGAAATTTAGCCTCCGATTTAAATTCTGTGTTACTAACAATAACCCACTCCTTAGGAATGATAGTGAGAGCAGTAATGACTTCAACATCCGACTCCATGGGCGTGGGCAGTACCAGGTTCCCCGGTCGCCTCAGGTCACGGAACAGCTTGGCGTGAATGCTGAACCTGACTCCAGCCGTGTAGGGGTCGTTCTGGTCCCCAGCGTCACGACGCCACTGTTTTGATTGGTTAAAATCACTGACAAAATCCAGACTTTGGCTAAGGGTGCACTGCAGAATCCTTGGTTCAGCATTCAGTGAGGTAACATACCAGTTTGGGAAGGAGTCCGACTTCGCAATTTGTTGATAATTTCCCAGCAGTTTTAGGACCCTAGTGTCTGAAGGGAATAGGGGGAGGTAACTCCCAGACTCCGGCTGGATCCTGAAATTACAAATCAAAGTACTGAAAGCTCTGAGATAATCACATAAAAGGAATGGCATGTGTTGGTGTGGCTTGTACAAATATGGTCTCTAGCTGTCACTCAGTTGACTAAGTTAGCTTTTTGACTCGATCAGTAGAGCTGTTTAAGCTAAAGACCTGGCTTCAGTTCCCGGTCAGGGCACTCAACAGGAATGTGTCTTTTACCCTGTTCTTCTACAATTACTTCATGTACATGTGTGAAAAACATTTAAACATTAATTGGAACCAGATTTGTCCAGAAATTAAACAGATCTGTTTAAGTCACCTTAGCACATCAGGGTAACTTAAGGATGTGGCAAGTTCTATACTTGACCTCAATGACCTTGAATGAAGGTGAAGGTCATTAATTTGCATAAACTTGGAAGCCGTTCATCCCAGCATGTTTAGTAACATGCCAATTTTGTGTACCCTGGGCCTTCGGTTATTCAGAGAAAGTTGTTTGAACGAAAAGTTTATGCATGGCTGAATCCCCACTATGACAGACAGATATGTCCTTAAAAACATACAACATACATATTTGCGGAAAATGGTATTTGAGCATAAATATGCAAGAACCTATCTTTAAGTATAAACTTTAAAGATGCTCAACCACTGACAAATGCTAATTTTTCTCTATCAAAAACAGGACCAGACGATTTAGTCTTTTTCTTCAGTTACAAATTTTAAAGTTACTTACGTTAAACCATTAACACCATTGAAAAATTTGAGCTTCTTTTTTTTACTCCAAGATAAAAATATTAAAAATAATTTATTGCATCCAGAAAAAATTCCGTAACACTATGTCCTATATGGAATGCAGTACTGATTGCGCATGCATCGAAAGCAAAATAAATTATTTTATATTATTTTTTGAGTTAATTAGACATATATATACAAGATTAAACACCAATTATTGTTCAAATGATGGGTACCATTTATGCTCTGTTGGCGGTGAAGCATCTTTAAAGAAAAATAACCCTGATAATAGTAGATAAGAAACATCTCAACCCATGTAAATCATTTTGGCAGCTCAGCACCTGGTCTGCCTCATGTTTATTCCGACAATTTTTTTTATCAAGTATCCCCTTGGAAATATAATGACTAAGTCTTCTAGGCATTTACTGTGGTTTATATGTACAGTATTCTGTCTTTATGTACGTAACAGATCAGGAGTTATCTGCTCCTGATAGTAGCTTTTATTTGTTACCACACCACATATATTCCGTCTTTGCATATTACAGAGTTAGCTCCCTTGCAGGTAGGTATGGATTGTTACGTCAATATTTTGTGAGTACAATTCACGTCGTTTCCTCCATAAAGTATGACATTATGCTCGCAAACACCTGACATCACAATCACTACCTACCTCCAAGGGCAAATAACTTTGTAATATGCAAATACAGAATATACATGTATATATAATTTGTGAGTATATATTACAGTCCAACTCGGTTATTACAAATTCCTGGGGACCCTTTAAATTCTTAAACATCATAAAGGGTTAATATTTGTACAGCAAACACAGAAATGAAACAAGACTTTGGTCAGTGATATACTGTACATTGTTTTATTGAAAGATGTTCATCCCCGTGTGGATTATCAACTTTGTATACATAATCAGAGTGCATGTGTTACACACTGTAGTGATCAATTACCAAAACTACCCTGTTTTGTCATATCGTATTACGTGGATTTAAAATAACACAAACAGTGTCCAGGGGACTTGAATATTGTTTCGTAGTACACAGGATTCTGTATTGAGCGATTTGTATTAAAGGGGTAATAAAGACAAGGATATTGAAAGCGATTTGCAGGGGATTTCCATTCCATTCATATAAAACGAGATTTTGCACTATCAGAGTGTGTATTAAGTGAGTTAGACTTTATGTCACAGTTTTTCTCTGTAAAATATGATATTATATTTACATTTACTTGTCAATTCTACTATATAAACTAACCAAGGCAAAGTGAAGTATATGACGGTATAACTGACACCCAAAACTTGACCATTATGACGTCACTAATGTTGACATGGTGACGTCAACTGATCACCGTCAAAATGGCTGTTCCATCTTGTGGATTAAATCGTCGTTGGTTAATGGTTTTCCCTGTCTACCTTAAACAATGTTAATGCAGAGACCCTAAAATGAGTTGATAATGTAAATATAAGCATTAAACTATCTTCCTATGGCAACTATGGTCTATAAGATGCCAGCTAGAGCTTTGCAGACAATCATCTCATAATGCGCTAGGGTGCATTATGAAGATTGTCTGCAAAGCTCTGGCATCTATATAGACCATATATGGCATAGGAAGATAGTTTAATGCTTAAATAGCCCTAAAAAGCCTACATGTAGTCAGGAGTAGTGAGACACTGACCTGTACAGACTCCCTTTCACGTGGAACAATCGGAAACCCGAGCCGTTGATCACGTGACCTTCTTTAGGCACGCCCCCGGTCTCGTGCATCATTTTGTAGAGATGGTTGAAATAGATCTGCCAGTCCCCGGACATCACTACGGCCAATCCCCTGTTAGTGATGGTGATGGTCTGTATAGACTGGTGGGGAGTATTCTCACAGACCTCAAACCTTACGTCCAGGTACTCCGCGATGTAGTCCACCGTGTCCTGACCATCAGGTAACGATATTGGAGCTAAATAAATTAGGATTATAGGCGTCAATATTGGAAATAGCAACATCTCAGTTTCAACCAATCACAGGCTTACATTTTGTTAGCATGGCAACAAATGTTCCTGTTGTATTTGGTTTCAAATTCGCTCCTTACATCTAAGTTTTCGAGCAATCTGAACCTAGTCCTTTTAATTGTTACAATGGCAATTAACATATGTCTTTCAAAAATGTTGTTTGGCATTCCTTTTAACCCCTATAAACCAATATCCAGAATGATTATAATAATTACAGGATGCATGTCCTGGCTGCGATGTTGGAATTCCGTTAAAAAAAACTGATGGCCCATGGAGTATATCTGGAAATTGGACGCGATGATACGCTGGTAGTTTCTGAGAAAAGCTCTGGAAACCTTAGTGGCAGAAGAAAGTTAAAGAAAAAAGAATTGTGAACAAAAACAAAATGTCGCCCTTAATAGCTATTCTCAGAAACTATTGGCAGATCATCATTGACATTGCTTTACCCCAGCTACAGTAGTCTATATATATATATAGATCATATTATGGACTACTAAACTGGGGTATATAAATGTGAATGGGATCTATACCTGGAAACAAGGATCAGGTAAACAGTTTCTTGTATTAACCTATTAAAAAGTCAATAAATGTATATGCCACAATACAGGTTTTGATATTTTACATAGCAAATGATTCATGGTCATTAATAATGTCATATTAACTGTGCATTCCTTTTGCAGATTCATTCCAGTTGTACTGAATGATACCACACTGCCTAATGGCACACGTTTGGGTTAATCCAACATGGCGGCACCCACATGTTTCAAATTCAAAAACTAGGTTTTTGTTTTTTTATCTTAATAGCATTGTGGATATAAAAGCAATGTACCTAAAAGTTTCAAAATGCATTTGAAAGTACATAATAAATCAAATTCCAATAAATATAAATCTCATTTCATCTTATTTTCATCAAAAAAGGAAATTTCAATGACCACTAGCTATAGTTTGTACCAGTTCAGTTTGGCTGTTGTAGCGTGTTCTATTACAGATACAGAAGATCCATACTGGTTCGTCAACCCGCAAATGGAACGCACAGAGTTTTCTGTGACCATCTCTGATTTTCTGCTAAAATCAGAGATGGTCACAGAGTGACCTTGACTTATGACACATTGACCTTGACCTGTGACCCACTGTTACTTACCTATGGTTAGGTATTCCCTTAATCATAGTGTACTTATTATGATAATCAGAAACACACAATATTTCACTTGGACCTTTAAAGTGAATTGTCGGGCAAAGAAAACCAGTCTATGTCCGTTCATTGGCCTTCCAAAAGTCCTTACATATCAAGACGACGATCAATATCTACTTAGGTTGTCCAGTTAGACAATTGAAATAATGGGAAAGCACTGTGTAAATTTAGCACAGTGCTAAAAAATAAATTTGCCTAACTCTTTTGAAAGCGAGGCTGCATGGAAATGTCAACACGGACATAGCAAGCCGGGAATTCAAAGATGTTTTTTGATTCCTTAAATATAAATTAATTTCTTCACATGTAAAGCAATTTGACAGGAAATTTTATTTATCTATTTCATAAGAAATTATTCTGGATACATTAACACCATTTTTTTGGAATTTAACCTTCCTTCAGAGCCCGACTATTCACTTTAAACCATCTTACATACTTTTAGAACAATACTCCATTTCACTTCACTGTAATTAATATATAAAAGGAAAAAGACGGACAGATAGATAGAAGGACAGACTGAAAAGACAGGCCATCGGATAGACAAAAAGTTTATACACAAGATCAGCTGGTGATTTATTTGAAGCTATCACACAGGATTAACTGGTGTACACATTTTGAAGCTATTACACAGGATTTCAGGTATATTGTGAAGCTAATTTACACTGGATTAACTGGTATATTTTGGAGCTATTACATGGAATTAACTGGTACATTTTGAAGCAATTAATCAAAACTGCAGTGTTCTCCAATTTAATATTATCACCTTTTAAAGGAAACTTGTTTCTCTCATTGAGTGACTCAATCTACAGATCAAAGTTCACTCAGACTCAATCTACAAATCAAAGTTCACTCAGACTCAATCTACAGATCAAAGTTCACTCAGACTCAATCTACAAATCAAAGTTCACACAGACTCAATCTACAAATCAAAGTTCACTCGGACTCAATCTACAAATCAAAGTTCACTCAGACTCAATCTACAAATCAAAGTTCACTCAGACTCAATCTACAAACCAAAGTTCACTCAGACTCAATCTACAAATCAAAGTTCACTCAGACTCAATCTACAGATCAAAATTCATTCAGACTCAATCTACAGATCAAAGTTCACTCAGACTCATTCTACAAAAACAAGGTTCACTCAGACTCAATCTACAGATCAAAGTTCACTCAGACTCATTCTACAAAACAAAGTTCACTCAGACTCAATATACAGATCAAAGTTCACTCAGACTCAATCCACAGATCAAATTTCACTCAGATTTAATCTACAAATCAAAGTTCACTCAGACTCAATCTACAGATCAAAGTTCGCTCAGATTTAATCTACAAATCAAAGTTCACTCAGACTAATTCTACAGATCAAAGTTCACTCAGACTCAATCTACAGATCAAAGTTAACTCATACTCAATCTATAGATCAAAGTTCACTCAGACTCAATCTACAGATCAAAGTTCACTCAGACTCAATATACAGATTAAAGTGCAATAAGAATCATTCTACAAAACAAAGTTCACTCAGACTCAATCTACAGGTCAAAGTTCACTCAGACTCAATATACAGATTAAAGTGCAATAGGAATCATTCTACAAAACAAAGTTCACTCAGACTCAATATTCAGATCAAAGTGCACTCAGACTCAATCTACAGATCAAAGTTCACTCGGACTCAATCTACAGATTAAAGTTAATTCAGACTCAATCTACAGATCAAAGTTCACTCAGGCTCAATCTACAAATCAAAGTTCACTCAGACTCAATATACAGATCAAAGTTCACTCAGACTCAATCCACGGAACAAATTTCACTTAGACTCAGTCTACAGGTCAAAGTTCACTCAGACTCAATCTACAGATCAAAGTTCAATCAGATTTAATCTACAAATCAAAGTTCACTCAGACTCAATCTACAAATCAAAGTTCACTCAGACTCAATATACAGATCAAAGTTCACTCAGACTCAATCCACGGAACAAATTTCACTTAGACTCAGTCTACAGGTCAAAGTTCACTCAGACTCAATCTACAGATCAAAGTTCACTCAGATTTAATCTACAAATCAAAGTTCACTCAGACTCAATCTACAGATCAAAGTTCACTCAGATTTAATCTACAAATCAAAACTCACTCAGACTAATTCTACAGATCAAAGTTCACTCAGACTCAATCTACAGATCAAAGTTCACTCAGACTCAATCTATAGATCAAAGTTCACTCAGACTCAATATACAGATCAAAGTTCACTCAGACTCAATCTACAGATCAAAGTTCACTCAGACTCATTCTACAAAACAAAGTTCACTCAGACTCAATCTACAGATCAAAGTTCACTCAGACTCAATCTACAGATCAAAGTTCACTCAGACTCAATCTACAGATCAAAGTTCACTCAGACTCAATCTACAGATCAAAGTTCACTCAGACTCAATATACAGATCAAAGTTCACTCAGACTCAATCTACAGATCAAAGTTCACTCAGACTCATTCTACAAAACAAAGTTCACTCAGACTCAATCTACAGATCAAAGTTCACGCAGACTCATTCTACAAAACAAAGTTCACTCAGACTCAATATTCAGATCAAAGTGCACTCAGACTCAATCTACAGATCAAAGTTCAGACTCAGTCTTCAGATCAAAGTTCACTCAGTTGAAAATAAAGCTCATTCTGCTAAACAAAGTGCTCTTAGACTCAATCTACAGATCAAAGTTCACTCAGACTCATTCTACAAAAACAAAGTTCACTCAGACTCAATCTACAGATCAAAGTTCACTCAGACTCAATCTACAAGTCAAAGTTCACTCAGACTCAATATACAGATTAAAGTGCAATCAGAATCATTCTACAAAACAAAGTTCACTCAGACTCAATATTCAGATCAAAGTGCACTCAGACTCAATCTACAGATCAAAGTTCACTCAGACTCAGTCTTCAGATCAAAGTTCACTCAGTTGAAAATAAAGCTCATTCTGCTAAACAAAAAAAACAATAAGAGAAATTCTGGAAGCACACTACATCTACAAAACAAAAGTACACATTGATTGAGCTAACTAGGATAAAGCTTATAAGTTATAAGTTATAAAAGAGAGGAAAAGCTCACTATTTCAAGACTAGTACACTATAAGTAGTGTTTATTACATACAAAACGAAAGTTGATTGAGCTCACTATGTCAAGACTAAATACTACCGACTGTTAGTAGTATCAAAGGAAGAAGGCCGCAATGAGTGGCTCACCTGCCATCTGATAATCATGAAGCATATTACAGGTTTTAACAAAATAAATTCAATGAAGGTCAAGGTAAATTATTTAAACAAACATGGTTGTCCTTTATCCAAGCAACCCACAGGCCCAATATCAGGTTTTAAGGCCTCTTAGTTAACACTAAGTCTATTTGAGTTGTGTGACCTAGAATAAAAGTAAAGGTCATTCATTTGATGTAAGCTCATTTGCCATTCGTGCAGGCGAGTTGAATTTGTTTAAATTCCAATCAGTGATTTTCAAGAAGAAGGCAATTTTATGAATAATGTAGACAGACCGATGCCAGAAGCCATGGTATGGCATAAGCTCACTTCGGTCCTTTTGACAAACTGAGCTAAAAATAGAAACAGTCACTCATCACAGTAGTATAACAGGAAGGAAGCTCACACACCAGGGACTACATGTTGATAGTAAGCTAAGGAGAAAGCTCACACACCAGGGTCTACATGTTGATAGTAAGCTAAGGAGAAAGCTCACACACCAGGGACTACATGTTGATAGTAAGCTAAGGAGAAAGCTCACACACCAGGAACTACATGTTGATAGTAAGTTCAGGAGAAAGCTCACACACCAGGGACTACATGTTGATAGTAAGCTAAGGAGAAAGCTCACACACCAGGGACTACATGTTGATAGTAAGTTCAGGAGAAAGCTCACACACCAGGGACTACATGTTGATAGTAAGAAAAGCTCACACATCAGGGACTACATGTTGATAGTAAGCTTCAGGAAGAAGGGCTTCACACACCAGGGACTACATGTTGATAGTTAAGCTAAGGAGAAAAGCTCACACATCAGGGACTACATGTGATAGTAAGCTAAGGAGAAAACTCACACACCAGGACTACATGTTGATAGAATAAGTTCAGGAGAAAGCTCACACACCAGGGACTACATGTTGATAGTAAGTTCAGGAGAAAGCTCACACACCAGGGACTACAATGTTGATAGTAAGCTAAGGAGAAAACTCACACACCAGGACTTACCATGTGATAGTAAAGCTAAGGAGAAAGCTCAACACACCAGGGACTACATGTTTGATAGTAAGTAAGGAGAAAGCTCACACACAGGACTACATTTTGATTAGTAGCTAAGGAGGAAAGCTCACACCACCAGGGACTACATGTTGATAGTAAAGCTAAGAGAAAGCTCACACACCAGGGACTACATGTTGATAGTAATTCAGGAGAAAGCTCACACACCAGGACTACATGTTGATAGTAAGCTAAGGCAGAAAAGCTCACACATCAGAGGAACTACATGTTGATAGTAAGCTAAGGGAAAGCTCACACACCAGGACTACATGTTGATAGTAAGCAAGGAGAAAGCACACCACCAGGGACTACATGTTGATAGTAAGCTAAGGAGAAAGCTCACACACCAGGACTACATGTTGATAGTAAGCTAAGGAGAAAGCTCCACACACTAGGGACTACATGTTGATAGTAAGCTAAGGAGAAAGCTCACACACCAGGGACTTACCATGTTGATAAGTAAGCTAAGGAGAAAGCTCACACACCAGGGACTACATGTTGATAGTAAGCTAAGGAGAAAGTCACACATCAGGAGACTACATGTTGATAGTAAGTTAGGAGAAAGCTCACACACCAGGGACTACATGTTGATTGTAAGTTAGAGGAGAAAGCTCACACAATCAGGACTACATGTTGATAGTAAGTTCAGGAAAAGCTCAACCACACCGGGACTACATGTTGATAGTAAGCTAAGGAGAAAGCTCACACACCAGCGACTACATGTTTGAATAGTAAGTTCAGGAGAAAGGCTCACACACCAGGACTACATGTTGATAGTAAGTTCAGGAGAAAAGCTCACACATCAGAGGACTAACATGTTGATAGTAAGTTCAGGAGAAAGCTCACACATCAGGGGACTACATGTTGATAGTAAAGTTAAGGAGAAAACTCACACACCAGGGACTACATGTTGATAGTAAGTTAAGGAGAAAGCTCACACACCAGGGACTACATGTTGATAGTAAGTTCAGGAGAAAGCTCACACACCAAGGACTACATGTTGATAGTAAGCTAAGGAGAAAGCTCACACATCAGAGACTACATGTGATAGTAAGTTCAGGAGAAAGCTCACACACAGGGACTACATGTTGATATAAGTTAAGGAGAAAGCTCAACACCAGGGACTACATGTGATAGTAAGTTCAGGAGAAAGCTCACACACCAGGACTACATGTTGATAGTAAGTTAAGGAGAAAAGCTCACACATCAGGGACTACATGTTGATAGTAAGTTAAGGAGAAAGCTTCACACACCAGGGACTACATGTTGATAGTAAGCTAAGGGAGAAAGCTCACACATCAGAGAGCTACCATGTTGTATAGTAAGCTAAAGGAGAAAGCTCACACATCAGAGACTACATGTTGATAGTAAGTTAAGGAGAAAGCTCACACATCAGAACTACATGTTGATAGTAAGCTAAGGAGAAAAGCTCAACACATCATGGGACTACATTGTGATAGTAAGTTAAGGAGAAAGTCACACACCAGGGACTACATGTGATAGTAAGCTAAGGAGAAAGCTCACACACCAGGGACTACATGTTGATAGTAAGCTAAGGAGAGAAGCTCAACCACCAGAGACTACATGTTGATAGTAGTTTCAGGAGAAAGCTCACACACCAGCGACTACATGTTGATTGTAAGACTAAGGAGAAAGCTCACACACCAGGGACTACATGTTGATAGTAAGTTCAGGAGAAAAGCTCCACACACCAGGGACTACATGTTGATAGTTAACGTCAGGAGAAAGCTCACACACCAGGGAACTACATGGTTGATTGTAAGTTAAGGAAAAAGCTCACACATCAGGGACTACATGTTGATAGTAAGTTCAGGAGAAAGCTTTGCACACCAGGGACTACATGTTGATAGTAAGTTAAGGAGAAAGCTCACACATCAGAGACTACATGTTGATAGTAAGCTAAGGAGAAAGCTCACACACCAGGGACTACATGTTGATAGTAAGTTAAGGAGAAAGCTCACACACCAGGGACTACATGTTGATAGTAAGCTAAGGAGAAAGCTCACACATCAGGACTACATGTTGATAGTAAGCTAAGGAGAAAGCTCACACATCAGGGACTACATGTTGATAGTAAGTTAAGGAGAAAGCTCACACACCAGGACTACATGTTGATAGTAAGTTCAGGAGAAAGCACACACCAGGGACTACAGTTGATAGTAAGCTAAGGAGAAAGCTCACACACCAGGACTACATGTTGATAGTAAGTTAAGGAGAAAGCTCACACACCAGGGACTACATGTTGATAGTAAGTTAAGGAGAAAGCTCACACACCAGGGACTACATGTTGATAGTAAGTTCAGGAGAAAGCTCACACACCAAGGACTACATGTTGATAGTAAGTTCAGGAGAAAGCTCACACATCAGGGACTACATGTTGATAGTAAGTTAAGGAGAAAGCTCACACATCAGAGACTACATGTTGATAGTAAGTTCAGGAGAAAGCTCACACACCAGGGACTACATGTTGATAGTAAGCTAAGGAGAAAGCTCACACACCAGGGACTACATGTTGATAGTTAGTTCAGGAGAAAGCTCACACACCAGGGACTACATGTTGATAGTAAGCTCAGGAGAAAGCTCACACACCAGGGACTACATGTTGATAGTAAGTTCAGGAGAAAGCTCACACATCAGGGACTACATGTTGATAGTAAGCTAAGGAGAAAGCTCACACACCAGGGACTACATGTTGATAGTAAGTTCAGGAGAAAGCTCACACACCAGGGACTACATGTTGATAGTAAGTTCAGAGAGAAAGCTCACACATCAGGGACACATGTTGATAGTAAGCTAAAGGAGAAAGCTCACACACCCAGGGACTACATGTTGATAGTAAGTTCAGGAGAAAGCTCACACACCAGGGACTACATGTTGATAGTAAGCTAAGGAGAAAGCTCACACACCAGGGACTACATGTTGATAGTAAGCTAAGGAGAAAGCTCACACACCAGGGACTACATGTTGATAGTAAGCTAAGGAGAAAGCTCACACACCAGGGACTACATGTTGATAGTAAGCTAAGGAGAAAGCTCACACATCAGGGACTACATGTTGATAGTAAGCTAAGGAGAAAGCTCACACACCAGGACTACATGTTGATAGTAAGTTCAGGAGAAAGCTCACACACCAAGGACTACATGTTGATAGTAAGTTAAGGAGAAAGCTCACACACCAGGACTACATGTGATAGTAAGTTCAGCGAGAAAGCTCACACACCAGGGACTACATGTGATAGTAAGTTAAGGAGAAAGCTCACACACCAGGGACTACATGTTGATAGTAAGTTAAGGAGAAAGCTCACACATCAGAGACTACATGTTGATAGTAAGCTAAGGAGAAAGCTCACACACCAGGGACTACATGTTGATAGTAAGCTAAGGAGAAAGCTCACACACCAGGGACTACATGTTGATAGTAAGCTAAGGAGAAAAGCTCACACACCAGGCGACTACATGTTGATAGTAAGTTAAGGAGAAAGCTCACACACCAGGCACTACATGTTGATAGTAAGCTAAGGAGAAAAGCTCACCACCAGGGACTACATGTTTGATAGTAAGCTTAAGGAGAAAGCTCACACACCAGGGAACTACATTGTTGATAGTAAGTTAAGGAGAAAGCTCACACAACCAGGGACATACATGTTGATAGTAGCTAAGGAGAAAGCTCACCACACCAGGACTACATGTTTGATAGTAAGTTTAAGGAGAAAGCTCACACATCAGAGACTACATGTTGATAGTAAGCTAAGGAGAAAGCTCACCACACCAGGGACTACATGTTGATGTAAGTTAAGAGAAAAGCTCACACACCAGGGACTACATGTTGATAGTAAGCTAAGGAGAAAGCTCACACATCAGGAGACTACATGTTGATAGTAAGCTAAGGAGAAAGCTCACACACCAGGGACTACATGTTGATAGTAAGCTTAAGGAGAAAGCTCACACAATCAGGACTACATGTGATAGTAAGTTCAGGGAGAACAGCTCACACACCAGGGCACTACATGATGATTGTAAGCTAAGGAGAAAGCTCACACACCAGGGACTACATGTATGATAGTAAGTTCAGGAGAAGAAGCTCCACACATAGGACTACATGTTGATA
>SAYR01029704.1:1115377-1184879 GCA_004382745.1 Argopecten irradians irradians
CCTAAGGAGAAAGCTCACACACCAGGGACTTACATGTTTGATAGTAAGTTAAGGAGAAAGCTCACACACCAGGGACTACATGTTGATAGTTAAGCTAAGGAGAAAGCTCACACACCAGGGACTACATGTTGATAGTAAGCTAAGGAGAAAGCTCACACACTCAGGGACTACATGTTGATAGTAAGCTAAGGAGAAAGCTCACACATCAGGGACTACATGTTGATAGTAAGCTAAGGAGAAAGCTCACACACCAGGGACTACATGTTGATAGTAAGTTCAGGAGAAAGCTCACACACCAGGGACTACATGTTGATAGTAAGTTCAGGAGAAAGCTCACACACCAGGGACTACATGTTGATAGTAAGTCTAAGGAGAAAGCTCACACACCAGGGACTACATGTTGATAGTAAGCTTTAGAAGGAGAAAGCTCACACACCAGGGACTACATGTTGATAGTAAGCTAAGGAGAAAGCTCACACACCAGGGACTACATGTTGATGTAGTAAGTCAGGAGAAAGCTCACACCACCAGGGACTACATGTTGATAGTAAGCTAAGGAGAAAAGCTCACACACCAGGGACTACATGTTGATAGTAAGTTCAGGAGAAAGCTCACACACCAGGGACTAAGTGTTGATAGTAAGTTCAGGAGAAAGCTCACACACCAGGGGACTACATGTTGATAGTAAGTTAAGGAGAAAGCTCACACACCAGGGAACTACATGTTGATAGTAAGCTAAGGAGAGAAAGCTCCACACATCAGAGACTACATGTTGATAGTAAGTTCAGGAGAAAGCTCACACACCAAGGACTACATGTTGATAGTAAGCTAAGGAGAAAGCTCACACACCAGGGACTACATGTTGATAGTAAGCTAAGGAGAAAGCTCACACACCAGGGACTACATGTTGATAGTAAGTTCAGGAGAAAGCTCACACACCAGGGACTACATGTTGATAGTAAGCTAAGGAGAAAGCTCACACACCAGGGACTACATGTTGATAGTAAGCTAAGGAGAAAGCTCACACACCAGGGACTACATGTTGATAGTAAGCTAAGGAGAAAGCTCACACACCAGGGACTACATGTTGATAGTAAGTTAAGGAGAAAGCTCACACACCAGGGACTACATGTTGATAGTAAGCTAAGGAGAAAGCTCACACACCAGGACTACATGTTGATAGTAAGTTCAGGAGAAAGCTCACACACCAGGGACTACATGTTGATAGTAAGCTAAGGAGAAAGCTCACACACCAGGGACTACATGTTGATAGTAAGTTAAGGAGAAAGCTCACACACCAGGGACTACATGTTGATAGTAAGCTAAGGAGAAAGCTCACACACCAGGGACTACATGTTGATAGTAAGCTAAGGAGAAAGCTCACACACCAGGGACTACATTTGATTAGTAAGCTAAGAGAAAGCTCACACACCAGGGACTACATTGTTGATAGTAAGTTAAGGAGAAAGCTCACACACCAGGGACTACATGTTGATAGTAAGTTCAGGAGAAAGCTCACACACCAGGGACTACATGTTGATAGTAAGCTAAGGAGAAAGCTCACAACACCAGGGGACTACATGTTGATAGTAAGTTAAGAGAAAGCTCAACACCGGGACTACATGTTGTTGTAAGTTAAGAGAAAGCTCACACATCAGGACTACATGTGATAGTAAGTTAAGGAGAAAGCTCACACATCAATCTCTCTCTTGTAAGTTCAGGAGAAAGCTCACACACCAGGGACTACATGTTGATTGTAAGCTAAGGAGAAAGCTCACACACCAGGGACTACATGTTGATAGTAAGTTCAGGAGAAAGCTCACACATCAGGGACTACATGTTGATAGTAAGCTAAGGAGAAAGCTCACACACCAGGGACTACATGTTGATTAATAATAATCTGCAGTGTAACAAGGAAAGCTCACTCAAGACATCTAGTAATTAGACTACAGCAAGTACACTTACGTGTCACCGCAACGGTAGAGGTAGATACCGTCGTAGTAAAATTAACAAACAACCTGGTGACTACAACATATAACATAGAACAAGGTGGAGAAATCAATAATCAGTTGGTCAGTGGTCTGTACCGTCATTGGTCAGTATAGTGGTCAGCAGAGTCAGTGGTCACTATATGTACTGTGGTCAGTAGAGCTAGTGGTTATCACAGTCAGTGGTCAGTACAGTCAGTGGTCAGTAAACTCAAATGTCAGTATGTGTGGTCAGTAAAGTCAGTGGTCAATAAGTCAGTGGTCAGTACAGTGGTCAGTACAGTGGTCAGTACAGAGGTCAGTGCAGTCAGTGGCCAGTACAATCAGTGGTCAGTACAGTCAGTGGTCAGTAGAGTGGTCAGTATAGTTGTCAGTGCAGTCAATGGTGACCATGAGTAAAGCCAGTGGTCAGTGTACAGTCAGTGGTCAGTACAGTCAGTAGCCAGTACAGTCAGTGGTCAGTACATTCAGTGGTCAGTACAGTCAGTGGTCAGTACAGACAGTGGTCAGTACAGTCAATGGTTAGTTCAGTCAGTGGTCAGTACAGTCAGTGGTCAGTACATTCAGTGGTCAGTACAGTCAGTGGTCAGTACAGTCAGTGGTCAGTACAGTCAGTGGTCAGTACAGTCAGTGGTCAGTACAATCAGTGGTCAGTACACTCAGTGGTCAGTACACTCAGTGGTCAGTACACTCAGTGGTCAGTACATTCAGTGGTCAGTACAGTCAGTGGTCAGTACAGACAGTGGTCAGTACATTCAATGGTTAGTTCAGTCAGTGGTCAGTACAGTCAGTGGTCAGTACAATCAGTGGTCAGTACACTCAGTGGTCAGTACACTCAGTGGTCAGTACACTCAGTGGTTAGTACAGTCATTTGTGACTGAGTGAAGCTACCATTCACTATGCCATGACAGGTTTCTATTTAAGATAGACAGCTGTATATGTATATATGTACAATAACAATGAGGCCATCTAAACTTGTTTTAGGTAATATCATTATAAAGCGTGGAAAAGCTTCATCACATTGTTTTATAAAGCAAATCATGCACATCCTGCTGTTGTTTTTTCTTTATTCATATGAGAATCCTCGAGATATTTAGCCTTACATATGATATATAACTGGAGGGGTGTGCTGGTCATTGCCTCTCACAGTATGTATCAGTGAAATATCAAATGGAAAAATGACCTCGAATGACCTAAGCTTTTGACAGTTATCAGTGAGTGGCTCCTTAGATTACCAAAGCTGCTGATAACGTTCTTCGAAATATTGGTACAGAAAATAAATATGAAGATATACTCAATGCTGCTTTAATAAATACAAGATGTAATATCACAGCCAGGACTGATCTTAACCTGAGTATAAACACAAGATGTAATATCACGGCCAGGACTGATCTTAGCCTGAGTATAAACAGCAGTCATTTAAAAGCTTTTTAAAAACAAGTTCTAACTAAAACCATCACAGGTGCTCAACTGTTATCTATATAAGTGTGAGGTAGAATTAACAGGAAAACATAAAACTAAGAATGTTCAAAAGAATTTATCTACAATTATCAAAACCTAGCAGAAGTGTTTAAATACCTGTTATATACACAAACAAAAGGCCCAGAGGGTCTGTCATATCTGAATACTTTGTGGTGTAATATTTAGGAAATAATTTCATGTGGATGAAAACACAAAACTAAAAAATTACCATATTTGACTATATCAGCACCCTGTCCCTTTAAGTGCCCCATTTTCCTTTTTGAGGGCCTCAAATTATTTAGAATTTAAATCTTTATTAAAATGCAGATTTAAAATTAAATGACAAACTTTATCCCATTAAAAGGATCCCTTTATAAAAGTGAATAGTCGGGCAAAAGAAGGCTAAAGTTGGTAAAAATAGTTTTAAGATATCTAGTATAATATCTTATGAAATTGAAAAATAAAATTTCCCATCAAAATCGCCCTGAATGCAAAGAAATCAATTTATATATATTATATTTTATTAAGATCAGTTTTTTTTGCCCGACTATTCACTTTAACTTTCTCAATTTTCAATCATTATATATCACCCTGAACACTAAATTTTCCCTTTGAAAGAGTTTGATACAGTCATTACTACAAACCAACTAATTTCCGCATGAGATTATTTCACATATTTTGTGGAGATCGCGAGAATAAATTGCCGTAGTCATAGTAGAACCATTTAATTTTAAATCGCATAATTAAATCTGCATGTAAAAGTAGTTAGGAAACATGAAATTAAATCCCCGCGGAAATCATTTTGAGTACAGTACTTGACATCTCACCAATTACACAGCATTAAAGAGGAATGCTAGTTAAAGGCCCACTACCTTTCTGACACGGCTTTTCATTTTTGAAATGGCAATGTAAAACGAGATCAATAATTTTTTATAGTCGTAAAAGTTATTACTTACCGTTAATACTACATTTATCATCATCTTCTGAACAATTTGATTAAAATAAATAAAATGTTACTTTTGACAACACAGGTCGTATTATGTTTCCTGCCGTGGTCCTAAATACCGAGCGGTTTTTTAACAACACTGCACCAGACGGCAAAACAGTGATATGACTCTGCACTGTTGTCATATATTACGCAGGAAATCTTGCATATGTTTGGTGTTGTAACCTTATCTTAGGCCATCGGTATATATTTTCTGAAGTTATTAATATTTTAAAGAAACCTTTATGTTTTACTCCGGAAAGGTAGTGGACCTTTAATTTAAATATGATCAAAAATCTAGTGAAAAATACAGCGTTAAGATCAATATAAGGTTCTACTTCACTGTATGTATTTGCATATTACAGAGTCATCTGCCCTTGCGGGTAGGATTCGATTGTGACATCATGTGTTTGCAAGCATAGCGTCATACTTTGCGGAAAAAATGACATGAAATGAGCCCACAAAATAATGACATCACAATGGATACCTACCCACAAGGGAGCTAACTCTGTAATATGCAAAAACGGAATATGTATAGATATATAATATAATCATGTTACTCATGACTCGCTCATGCAACAAATATTAAGGATATATTTACCAGAGTTATGGCCCTTTAACATGTAAATTTGTTTGGAGTATAAGTTTATAACACTAGACTAACATACCGTATTCGACCCAAATAAGTGCCCAGGGCGCTTTAAAAATTGATAAAAATAAAAAGGTGCTAATAAGTCAAAATTATTGCAAATCTATACCGTTTGATGTAATTTTGGTCCTTATTTATGCATGGGCAATTGAAATTGAGGCCTCAAAAAGGGGGAGGGGCACTTATAGGGACATGTGCGCTTATTGGGTCGAAAAACGGTATGAGCTAATTTTCTAGCTGATCTAGTCTATGGTATTTTCAAGTTATTATAATGTTAAGAATGTTGAACAAGTTTAAAAAAAAAATAATAAATTGCCGTATTCAACCCAATAAGTGCCCAGGGCGTTTAATAAGTTGAAGAAATGAAAAGGTGTTAATTAGACAAAATTATTGCAAGTCTAGACAGTTTGTGTACTTTTGGTCTTTATTTATGAAATCGAGGCCTCAAAAAGGGGGAGGGGCGCTTATAGGGACAGGGACGCTTATTGGGTCGAATACGGCAATAAAATTGATTACCAGTACCAGAAATTCATGCATGGTGGAAAATTAACTTGCTGTGAATACCTCTCCAATATAGGCCAGAGGGATGAGTATATTTCAAATGAACATAGTATGCCCCTTAATATTCTATTTTGAATGTTGTTTAATTCTAGCAGCTAACATTCAACCCTAAATACTGGTCAACCTTACATACAAACTCATGGGTATAAAAACCAGTGTGGTGTAATTCTAATCTTATACAATATTGCATAAAAGACAATAAGATGGGGTGTAGATGTACTTTAAATGACTTCTCCTTAATAATTCTCTATATCACACGTCGGAGTCACAAATTAAAATGTTACCTTCCACAGGTAAATCCGTTGTAGGCTTCCCATTGGACAACTGTTTCTCCAACATACATTCTGCCGGACTGTAAATAAATGGTATAAAGGACCTGTATCATACGTCTGCATTTTAAGTATCCAGACATGAAGATTATTACCAACTTCATCTGTGGTTGAAATCCAAACAAAATAACTGTTAATGACATTTCATAATTTCAGATCGTTGAGTTGTTAAAACAATACTGCGAATCACGGCATGTAACTATAAACGATGCACTGGTATGCTTACCAGACTAAAATCGTTATTATTGTTAAAAGCAAGCACATTTGAAATTACTGGCCTTCAAAGGTATAGGGGAGGTTATCTCTCACAACACTTGTCTGTAAGGGGAGGTAATCTATCTCAACAATTCTATTGCAACACTTTAATTCTCTGTAAGGGGAGGTAATCTGTCACAATCACTCTGTCAAGAGTATTTTATCAATTCTTTTCTATGCTCTAGTCAAATGGTAGAAAGGGGAGATAACCTACCTTGATACTGCCCAGTGACTGATAAACTGTAATATTAGTATGATAACTATCAAAGCCGCAGCAAGGATGATTACACGCTGTTTATGGCGTAGTTTACGTGACAAGCACAAATACATTGTGAGAAATTCCAAATTCAAAGGTCAAGGTCAGCAAATCTGAAGTAGATCAAAGGTCATGGTCGAATGGCCTGAAGGTGAAGAAGAATACATTCTGAAAAAGAAAGAAAATGCATTTTTAGTTTGTCACTTTGTTATTTTTATAACGTAAAATAGTTAATATCCATATACTGTAGTAATTTCTTTAGAAATAGACATTGGAGAATTCAGGAATTTAAAACAGTAATTTTGTTTCAAGCGGACACGTTTTTGTTTACCAAAATCACACTAATATTCAGAAATGGTTAAATGATGTAAACCCTTAAATCAATATCGCAAAAATTGAAAGCTGCTGTCGGACATCTTATTGACCGATTGGTCCGAAAATGCAATATGCACAACTATGATCCTACGGGAACCTACATATGAAATTTGAGACAGATCCCTTCAATACTTTCTGAGAAATAGCGGTAACAAACTTTATTTATCAAAATCCACAATGGTAGCCTGTCAACCAACTTGTTCACCGATCGGTCCCAAAATGATTTAAGCACAACTAGATCCCTAGGGGAACCTGCACATGAAATTTGAGGCAGATCCCTTCAATACTTTCTGAGCAATAGCAGTAACAAACTTCAATTATCAAAACCCAAGATGGCGGCCTGTCTGCCATCTTGTTCACCGATCAGTCTGAAAATGCAATATGCACACCTAGGATCACTAGGGGAATATGTACATGAAATTTGAGACATACATATTCCTTCAATAATTTCTGAAAAATAGCGGTAACAAACTTAATTCAATTGTCAAATCCAAGATGGTGGCCTGTCGGCCATCTTGTTGACAGATCAGTCTGAAAATGCAATATGCACAACTAGACCCCTATGGAAATTGAACCTGCACCTGAAGTTTGAGACATATCACTTGGAAAGAAGAAAGTTTAAGTTAGGAAGAAAAGGGAAAAGAAGATCCTGAATTTCGTTGCCTTTTACAATCATCCAGCAGGTACATTAAAATAGTTGTAAAAGAATAACTACCAAAGTAATTCAATATTGACTTCCAAAAATATCAAAATAAGAACATAGAAAGCATAACACCTTAATTGGTAACTGTTTTCTAGGTAAATGGATCATCTGAAAAGGTAGTTTACATCCTACTTAACAGGTAACTTCCTGCTACTGATCTTGTTAAACGATATATTGTACATTTATTAAAGATGTCAAGAAATGTTTTCTTCAAAGTATTGATGTTTTATGAATAGTTTAATGGTTCAATGTTTTCTCAGCATCGGTTTATAATATCTTAGAACATCTTAATTGCAGTGGAACTTGGTTGATACGAACTCGGATAATTCGACAACCAGGCTTAATACGAAGTAATTTGACGGTCCCGGCTTAATTCCCTCTTTATCTTACTCGGATAATTTGAATTCGTAAAACTCGAAGAACTCGGATAATACAAAGTATATTTTGGGTCTGATTGACAAAAAACATACATAAAATGTTCGTATAACTCGAAATGAGATTTTTTGGACAAGATCGCCGAAAAAGCCGATTTATTTTTCATAAATCTGTCATAGAAAGGCATTTCAAAAATCATATCTAGGTTTTCTTGTTATAATTTTGCAACTACCATCAGCGATTTTGACATCTCTCTTGTTCAGATCATTTTACGACATGGAAGTAGTCTATATATATACACCAAGTAAAGAGATAGTCAGTAGACATGAGAACTTGCTTAATTTGAACAATCGGATAACTCGGAATTTTATCCCGGTCCCTTCGAGTTCGTATTAACCGAGTTCCACTGTCTAAGAGCTATCCATCCTTTGTTCAACTTTACATAATATTTGAATATCTGACTTGAACCTCTGTTCAGTTGCTCTGTATGTAGGACACTAGAATTGTACCTGCTGCCCCTTTCATGATTGAGAAAGGCAACTAAATTTGTTATCTTATCTTTTCTTCCTAACAGCACCGCCTACATTTTGACCTTGAGTTTGAACTCTCGACCCTTTGAGGATTAAGTCCCTTGGTCGACACTGCAGAAAAGTGACAGTGTCTGCTCCGTCCTAGCGCTCAGTATATATGTAGTGGGACGACTGGTTTGCCCATTGTCAGATTAAGGTGACTGGGTGGGGTATTGACGATTCTCATCTTCTGATACGATATCAATTCCTATTTTCAGAAATCGATACAATCACAGATACATGTATTGTCCTTGATGATCTTCCTATGACCTAGTAAAGTTGGAATTTCAAATACCGATGAATTGTTTATTATTTTTTACAGTATATATATATATATATATATATGCCAACTGTATACATGTTTATATTGTAAGGTTCCTGATAATTATAACTCAATTACAATAATTACAAATTATATATGAAATACTCGACAATAGTTCTCGAGTGAGATGCGTTGTTTTCGTTTTTTGACCTAATTATAAAGTACAAAAAATGACTGTACCGGATTTCATCTTTTACTCAACAACACCATTGTTTTGATATATATCGTGATATTTTCCTTTCGATATATCGATACTTAACATTTAAATCAATGACAGCTCTAGCTTAATTCTGATTGGTCTACAAGTAACATTTCTCAGGTCAGTCTTTCTCAACGGTCAACTCAAGGCGGCCAAAAGTCAGGTGATGTCAAGGAAGACGTTATGAAGAAAAGAAAACATAAGTTACCTTATATGATCATGCAATGGGCAAAAAGGTACATTTCTAGTTATGCCCTACATGTGTCATTTTTAGCTTATCACAAGGACATTTACGTAAGAGCTCTTTAATCCAGATTAAACGAAAATTGACGAAACTGCAAACTCAAGTGATTTTATAAATTAGATATGTCATTGTCTATATATTTATTTAAATAAATACAAACAAAAAGAGATATTTTTATTTTTATTTTTTATAATAATAAAATCATGTTTTAGCGAAATCTGTAAGAATGACTACATGCATTTTTACACACCAATTTACATCTAATTATTGATAAAACAATTTTATCAATCAATTAACGATTTGAAAATGAAACTAATTCACTTATTAATTTAACAATTTTTGCACATTTGTATGAGCCTAGGAATAGTGTGAAAAGATGGTTTGAAAAATATATAAACAAAGTTTTATCAAATTGCATAAAAAATTGGTGATTTTACAACAAGAATACTGAATTTGGTTGAGAATAAGCAATGTTTCAGTTTGTCATCATCCAGTTTCTGTTGTTAAAGAACATTTCAGAGCAAAAACATTTTATGCAAACATATTTTTTAGGTATAAGTGAAAAATCGCCATTAAATGGCTTCATTCAAGGAATGGACAGTTTTGGTGGTGTTAGTAACAACTTTAATGATTGTATATTAGCCTTGTAACAGAGACATTCACGCTTCAGTGAATTTCTTATACGCATTAACTACTATACAGTCAGCTCCGACATGCATCGTTGCCTGACAATGCCTGAATGACATTAGTGAGATAACAATCAATTTTTTCTCCAATGAAACATCACTACTTTATGGAGTGTGTTCAGTTGACTAGCCCATTAAAGGGACAACTCACTCAGGCTAATTCTTTTACATAATCAAGAAGCAAAATATGGCATAAATGTATTGTTCTACATTTCTTATGAAACATATGACATAAATTATTGACAAATTCCACATTAATGTTTAGTATTTTAATTCATACCATTGTAATTACAAATCGTTGATCAATACGATTAAGCAGGTACAATATGTATGCTGTACCCTTATCCGAGCCAAAGTCAAGCATGTTAAACAAATGAACTAAATAGCCACTGTGGAGGTGATAAAATGATTTTTTCGGCAAGAAAATTCACCTAATAAGGCAAACACACTGCTGTAAGAGCGATTTGAGCAGTTCTAGACAAAAGTAGCATTACTCTACGAGCAAGGCACAGGGTTCGGAATACAAGATGTTTGACCACCATGTGTAATGGCGGACAGCGAGCGAGTTTGAACATTTCGCACGCATTTCACCACCATGGGCTTTTCTGGCATATCACAGTAAAACCGACTGATCTAATTTCCATTAGAACTGGGTATTTCCCGATATATGTACAGATTTTAATGGTCTCTTAGACTGAATTGTCCCTTTAAATAAGCTTACAGTATCGATACATATATCTTAAAACTAACTAGTTAACTGACAAACTTCAGAAAAATTTGGCATACCTTATTTGCCATAATTATAGTGCCCCTCCCCTTTTCTGGAGAAGAGTTGAAGTTGTATATAAATGCCCCAACCCTATGGATTAAATTGGATTTAATGATGTTTTATATCATGTGATGCAGTTATCAGAATATAATTAATTTTTATTTGTTTTCATACCAAATCCAACTCTCTTTTCGACAGATTCTTTTTCTTCATATACTATGAAGAAAAAATCTGAGAATGGCATGAAAATCTGACGTAATCATGATGTCACAATAGAGACATCGACGTTGCTTATTAATCGAGAAAAATAATCCATTGGAAAATCAATGGAATCGTACGTTTAAACTTAATTTATGTTATCAAGTAGTCTGAAAATTAATTTTAAGCATTGATGTAACTAGATCTATCTTTTCACTTCATAGAGATATGAAATAAATTTTGTTTGCATACTGTGTGAATCCGTGTAGCAATCAATCAATACTCAAGTGAAGAAAGTGTAGCGACCAGACTGGGATTCGAACCAGAGATCTCCAAACACTAGCCGAATGCTCTACTGGTGAGCTACCTGATGGTCACTGATGATTGGGTGCCAATTTTGTAACAGGAGATAAGAAAATGTAGTAGTCAGACAGTGATTTGAACCTATGACCTCCGAACACTAGCCGGATGCTCTACCGACTGAGTTACCTGGTCACTGATGATCAGCCAGTCCAGTCCCGCTACACCCCTCCCTCCCTTTTCAAAGTCTTCACACCTTACGATATTGTTATATACCACCGCTGTGGGTATTTTAATTGGATAACGCGAGAGGTGAAAATGCAACGGCCAGATTGGAATGAGCAAGTCAATTGTTCCTCCTCCTAGATATAAATTAAAGAAGTGGGGATCACGAAAATCAGCTAGCAAATAGTTTTCACCGAGAAATAAATAGGCTGTGGAGGGGGGAAAGAAAGAATCAGGTAGCCAATATTTTTCCCCCAAGAAACAAATAGACCGGGGGAAGAGGAAAGAATAAGGCAGGTTGGGGGCAAATAGCTTTTCCTTTTGATTTAAAACACAACACGATTATACTGCAGCCTCCCAAAACCTACAGACATTGAATCATACATGTATATTTGTATATGCAACCCATTGCAAACAGGAGCTAGAGGCTTGTCCATAACAAGCTTACTAAGGATAGCTGTTAAAGGACATGGTTACGAGCTTTGAACCATCAAATTTTGTTTATATTATCTTGCGACAGGACAAAAGGATAGCGTCTATAGCTAGTAGTGTGCTGCCAGCCAAGCTCCAACTCGCGACCTCAGACTTAGTGGTATGCTGCTCTACTGACTCACTCTGCTAATGAAAGGGAAATTCCCCTAGTGCAAAGCTTTACAATTAAAACCTGCTATGTAATCTTACTAAACCTTAAACAGATAGTAATTAAACATGTACAAAAGAGTACATAAATCTTTGTGGGGATTTTTTTGTAATGACAATGTATTTAGACCATCTTAATCTCTGAGTGTATATACTTTATTAAGGGGGCCGCGGTGGCCGAGTGGTTAAGATGTCCCGACATATTACCACAAGCCCTCCACCTCTTGGATGCGGGTTCAAATCCCATGTGGGGCAGTTGCCAGGTACTGACCGCTGGTCGGTGGTTTTTCTCCGGGTACTCCGGCTTTCCTCCACCAACAAACCTGGCACGTCCTTACATGACCCTGGCTGTTAATAGGACGTAAAAATAAACAAACCAAAACTTAATATTAAGCTGTCAAAATATCGGTGGGTTTTTTTCATACACGTGATCTACAAACATGTCTGATCACCTACAAACAATTAGCCTGATGTACTGTCAGTCTAAAACTAAGATCAACATTGGCGATTCCGACGTGAGTCTGACCTCGGCACCAGACTTGAACAAAAATAGATCGGTATTGAACATGCATAGAGACATACAAGGCAAGACACACGTCTCATACTGCTACCTTGATATAGGCCTAACGGCTTGGCAACAAACACTGAAACAGCTGACCGCGGCTCAGCTATGATTGACAGCGATCATACATTAACCTACCACCCATTTGTGGTTCAGTCTTCCTTCATTAAACTTACGCCCTCCACTTGTCGCTCAAACTTCCATCGTGAACAGCTACATATCCCTAAATCACTGTATTTTACTATCGCTGTAATCACAGTATATCAATAGTTTGTAGCAATGCAAGTCAGGGGTTAAAAGTCAAAGATCAGCCGGTGTCTACAGAAAAACGTGTACTCTGAACCAGATATATTTGTACACCGGATGTAGGTATTATAAATGCCATTCTGAGATTTGCACTAGTCAAGTACATTGTATTCATACATACGGCTCTCGTGATCCGACCACAATAATACTTCTGGTTCGTTACTTTGCAATTATTTACTAGAATCTAGTGCGACAATGCCCTTACGACAATGCACCATGCAACAATGCGCTGTCACATGGATCATTATCGCACTACTGTCGCATAGCGCATTGTCCTTCTTTGCTTGCCTCTTCGCCGGCTGTGGCGAAATCCAAGAACACCAACTCTGGTATTTAGTACAAAGGGAGGTGTTAATGTAGGGAACTCTTTGAAGTTTAATTATAGTCTGTTTCAAAATCTTACACCAATAGCTCAGGTAACTTTTCAACCAGGTATTTTTATACCAATGATATGATACATATTACGTTATAATATATACTACAGTTTTCTTAAGTTCAAGCACTAATTTTTTTTTCAAAATAATCATATCATACATACTGTAAAATATTTATTAAAGTGTCACACATATTTTATAATAGTAATTAATTAAAACATTTGTTAAACGTAATGTGTATTGTTATAAAACTGTCACATATTTTACAGTGGGCAGTAGCTACATGTATACTAGCAGTAGTTATCTAAATATAATCTAAACGATGACTCCAAAACTATGACAAAAATGTTAACAGCATATCTGCTTCATATCACAACCATGAATAACATCGAATTACAAGAAAACCTTTTGGGTGTGTGTGTGACTACCATCTCAATCGTACTTTTTTTGCCCTTAATCCTTCTCAAACAATGTTAAAATGATTGAATAAATTATTGACTTTATTAGCCTATTTATTAAAATATTATTTATCTACATTTTCTGACGGTGTCAGTGGCGGCCATTTTCCAAGATGGCCACCAACATGGCCGTCAACATTGATTAAAACCTCGTGATACATTGACTTTTAGAGGGTTTACTAGTTTTTAAAACTTGTTACTTCGTAAATGATTCTAAAATGTTGAAAGTGAATTAATAAACATTTTGTTTCTAAATAAAAAGAATTTATAGACATTTTTTAAAATATGCCGTCACTGACGGCCATTTTCCAAGATGGCCGCCAACAACACTTATAAACCCTATTTTAGATTAATTGTAAGTCTTTTTTTTCTGAAATTGTTCGCCCTTAATCCTTCTCAAACAATGTTTCAATGATTAAATGAATTATTGACTTCTTTTTTTTAAATATTATTTAGCGACATTTTCTGACGATGTCAATGGCGGCCATTTTCCAAGATGGCCGCCAACATCGCCGTCAACATTGATTAAAACCTCGTAATAGATTGATTTTAGAGGATTTACTAGTTTTTATGACCTATAGGCGTCATGTTTCGTCCGTCGTCGTCCACCGTGAGCCGTCCGCCGTCCGATGTCCGCCGTGCGCCGTCCGCCGTGCGTTAACTTTTCACATTTTGAACTTCTTCTTAAGTTCTACCAGTGCGATTTGACTGAAACTTGCCTGAAATGATCCTAACATGGTCCCGACAAAGTGTTCTTATTTTTCGGGTCGATCCGAAATCCAAGATGGCCGCCACAGCCGCCATCTTGAAAATACATTTTGAACTTCTTCTCAAGTTCTACCGGTGCGATTTGGCTGAAACTTGCCTTAAATGATCCTGACATGGTCCCGACAAAGTGTTGTTATTTTTCGGGTCGATCCGAAATCCAGAATGGCCGCCACAACCACCATTTTGAAAACACATGTTGAACTTCTTCTCAAGTTCTACCGGTGCGATTTGTCTGAAACTTGCATGAAATGATCCTGACAGGGTCCCGACAAAGTGTTCTTATTTTTCGAGTCAATCCAAAATCCAAGATGGCCGCCACAGCCGCCATCTTGAAAATATATTTTGAACTTCTTCTCAAGTTCTACCGGTGCGATTTCGCTGAAACTTGCAAGAGATAATCCTGACATGGTCTCGACAAAGTGTTGTTACATCTCTGGTTGATCCCAAATCGAAGATGGCTACCATGACACTATATCTAATTAATTTCCTATATGATTATTGCCAAGGTAATCAGATGACCGTTAAGGCCCTTGGGCCTCTTGTTAAAACTTGTTAGTTCGTAAATGATTCTAAGATGTTGAAAGTGAATTAATAAACATTTTGTTTCTAAATAAAAAGAATTTATAGACATTAATAGGCTATGCCGTCACTGACGGCCATTTTCCAAGATGGCCGCCAACAACACTTATAAACCCCATTTTAGATTAATTGTAAGTCTTTTTTTCTGAAATTGTTTGCCCTTAATCCTTCTCAAACAATGTTTAAATGACTGAATGAATTATTGACTTTATTATTTTTTTAAATAGTATTTAGCGACATTTTCTGATGATGTCAATGGCGGCCATTGTCCAACATGGCCGCCAACATTTATTAAAACCCCGTAATCGCTTGATTTTTAGAAGATTTACAACAAATTTTCAAAAACTCGTTCCTTCGTAAATAATACTTAAATGTTGAAAATGAATTAATAAACATTTTGTTTCTAAATAAAAAGAATTTACAGACATTAATACAACTTCAGAGCCACATAGTCAACCACAGTGTACCGTTATACAAATCTGTTGATGCACATCAAAGGGCTAAATTAGCTATTCTGTCCTGTTGCCTCCAGTTTTACTATGAGATAGTCCAGGGGTGTAGAGATCGTAAGTGATCGGAACCCTTCGAGTATCGAGGATGCCCATTTCATAATGTAAACTAAATTGTAAGTATTTTTTTCTGAACTTTTTCACCGTTGATCCTTCTCAAACAATGTTTAAATGTGTGGGGTTTTTTTTTTAATTAATTATTGAATTATTATTTAAAAGGTAGTCTTTAGCGACAATTTCTGATGACAATGGCAGCCATTTTCCAAGATAGCCGCCAAAATTTATTCAAACCCATGATTGATTTTTAGAGGATTTGCTGTTTTTTCTTATTAAAATGTTAAAAATAAATTATTTTAAATACGTTTTCTCAATATAAATATAATTAACAGTATGGCTGCCATATTCTACTGTAACAGATTAATTCTTGGCCGTTTTCCTCAATTTACGAAACTTTATTCCTTCTCAAACACATTCTGCACATTGGCCTTAAAAAAAAATCCAATCGTTTTTACCAGATAATCTAAAAACAATTGTTAGGGCTTCGGGTGAAAGACATGTTGTTTTTTATTCTTCGGCATCATAAGTTGTATAACTTTAAAGATGTTCCACCGCTGACAAATGATAATTTCTCACTATCAAAAACAGGAGCAGACGATTTCGTATTTTTCTTCAGTTACAAAAGTTACTTACTTTACACCATTACCACCATTGAAAAGTTTGAGATTCTAATTCTACTTCAAGTTAAAAATATGAAAAGTACTATAACCTATATGGAATGAAGTACTGATTGCGCATGCACCAAAGGCAAAATAAATTATTTTATATTATTTTTGTGTTAATTAGACATAAATATATACGATAAAATACCAATTATTGTTCAAGTGATGAATACCATTTATGCTCTGTCGGCGTGGAGCATCTTAACCGATCTGCGAATTGGTAAAAGATATGTAAATGAACGTGTCACCATTGTGTATGGCATGAGTTGAAAGTGTGATAGCAGCCACTTCATCTTGGTCAAAAATTTAATATAGCCATTCGGAACTCACTTCCTGTTTTTTATTTACATTTGTCAATATTTCGTTAACGGCTTAACGAATTTCTTTTTTGTATCTGTTATTTAGAATAAAAAAAATGCAACCAACAACTAATGTAATAATTTTCTTTATAAGGACAACTTCCGGTTGAAAATAATGGTCAAAGTTCAAAAGTGGAATTCTTTGAAAAAATAATTAAAAACCTTCTTGTCAAGTTCTGGAACGCCATTATTTGTTTGTTTGTTTGAGTGTAACGGCCCATCGACAACTAAGGTCATTTAGGGCCAAACCACAAGGCAGGCATCAGTACCAGGATATAAACAAGGACTGTATCTAAAAGATCAGGATAAGAAAAAGACAAGCAAAAACTAAAACACGAATTGTAAACATTGATTTAACAACAAGAGTTGCATAGGATAAACTAGTTTTGGCCAAAACACATGAGAAAACTCATGCACAATGTTGATGAAACGATGAGTGATGCGTTGATATGATGATAAGATGAGAAACAAATGTTTAAAATGTCGATCTCTTTGAGATAATTAAAAATGCGATTATGTCTCACGATCTGTTATTGCATGTAGTGCGCTAAGATAAAGGACTACCAAGTTTGTTAAAATGAATGACCTTGACCTTCATTCAAGGTCACTGGGCCCAAAACACCTACAACTTTCAAACGACATCTTGTCAAGTTCTGGAATGTCTATAGAGATCTGATAGGGGGTCTACAGCATGCTGAAATAAACTAAGGCTACCACAAGTTACTTTCAGACGTAATGCTGAAATAAAGAATTTAAATGTTATAAGAGTTATATTTAGAATTTTCAAAGAAAACTACTGAAACATATACCAAGAACTCTTTAATTCTCTGAATTTTATGCCCAAATTGTTAGTGTTTCTACGTTGATATCTAGGTCATTGTATCAACCAACCGTGATAGCAATAGTATTAAGCTTAGCATGATAAAAAATAGATGATTATGATTATTTTGAAAATAGTGTATGTTCTTATCTTTAAACTGTCAACCTAATACTGTACCAGAGTTTCATAGTGTACATTCATGTACATATATGTGACTTTATACAGATCATATACTTTCATTGGCATGTATTTCTAGGTCGAATGTCAAATCACAAATAAAGGATTGAAAAAACAAAACATTCAAAGTACATAGTCACTGCTCTCTGTTGGAAGGAATGATAAATAAAAATGATTATACGTGAGGTCAACTTGTTTTAAAATTTGTTTTAGGTAACAGAAAAGTTTGCATTTGCATTCCATTAGTATGCAATCTGGTTAAAATACAGATCCTTCTAATAACTCCGTTGACAACATCCCTTAAGGGTCGTGTTCAAATGACCTTGTACCACCTGTACTTTAAATCAAATTCATTTTTGTAACTTGATACATTGATTGAAAATGCTATTTCGTCCCATTATACATACAACGCACAGTTAGCTTTGTGGCGCTCTTTGGGCAGGCATCTTTGGAAAAGGCATCAGTTACGTCATATAGCATTCCCTAGTACCTGTGCTGGTATTAGAAGAATAAAATTGAAAAAAAAACATTAGTAAAAGGCCGAAAAACAATCTAAATGATGTTTTGAGTAAATTTCATCAGCAGCCATCTTGGAAAATGACGCCCAATGACGACAAACTTATATAAAATTTCTTCAAATTCTATGAATTTTTAGCTCGCCTATTCGAAGAATAGGGGGAGCTAATGTTGTCACCCCGGCGTCGGCGTCAGCGTTGGCGTCCCATTTCACATTAAAGTTTTTGAGCAAGTTTCTGTTTCGTCAATTGTTTAAGCTTAAGTCATCATAAATGTTTATGATTTTATTTTTCTAATCTGTATGGATGCTGAACGTGATAATACAACCAATTTGGGGCCCTTTAGGGGGTTTTTGAGTCTGTTTATTTGTCATATTTCCACGTTAAAGTTTTTGAGCAAGTTTCTATTTTGTCAATTGTTTAAGCATAAGTCATCATACATGTTTATGATTTTATTTTCCTAATGTGTATGGATGCTGAACGTGATAATACAACCAATTTGGGGCCCTTTAGGGGGTTTTTGAGTCTGTTAATTTGTCATATTTCCATGTTTAAATGGTAAATACTTGAACATCAACTTCTTCTGAATAGGCGAGCTTTGCTGTACTCCAACAGCTCTTGTTAAAAATTAGCATCGCAGGTATTTTTATTGACTAAAGTAAAAAAAAAATTATCAAAAACATTGCTTACCACTGAGCTTCACTGAAGTTTTTGAAGGAAAAAAAATGGCGGCCATCTTGGAAAAGGACGCCCAATGACATCAAATTGGTATAAAATTTCTTTAAATTTTATTGATTTAAACAAAATAGTGTCGCAGATGTTTACTTCTTGATTCATACATGAAACTGGAAGTAATAAAATGAAAATATCAGAAAAAAATTGCTTACTGTTGATCTATAATGAGGTTTTTGAAAAATTTTGGCGGCCATCTAGGAAAATGACACCTATTGACGTCAAATTTATATAAAATTTCTTTAAAATCTATTAATTTTAAAAACATTATTGTCGCAAATGTTTTTTATTCATACATGAAATTGGAATTAACAAAATGAAAATATCAGAAAATTTGCTTACCACTGATCTATAATGAGGTTTTTGAAAAAAACTGGCAGCCATCTTGGAAAATGACATCAATGACGTCAAATAGATATAACATTTCTTTAAACCGTATTACTTTTTTAATAAGTGTCGCAAATATTTTATTTTTCATTCATACAACAATTAGGAATGAATAAAATGAAAAACAAAATCGCTTGCCATTGATCTATATTGAGGTTTTAGAAAAAAAAATGGCGGTCATCTTGGAAAATGGCCGCTAGCGACGTCATGAGGCTAATTCGCGATAGCCCAGAGGCTAAAAAGTTTTCTTTTGGTCCAAACTTCATTTGTGCCAAGTTTCATGCTTTTATCATAATGTGCACAATTTGGCCATATTTCTGCACTTATCTACTTCACTTTCAGATCACTCTGGGATCCCTTGCAATATATAAAGATTAGACATGTATGTATACTTGTATTAGAGCGTAACGTAGAGCATCGTAGTGGAGCGGAATTACATGTCTAATTTTGATTAGATCGGGATCCCTTGTTTCATTTTTTAAAACCTCCCTGGTTTTATTTTCTAAGTCATTGTTTTTAAATTGTTCACTCAGAATATGAATAATCGTCTTGTTTAGTTTGCATTTTTTTTTTTACAAATTCTGTTCGATCGATCCTTTGATTTCATGAAATTTCTTTTTATCCGGGGACCAACATTTCAGATTACTTTTTAGTATTTAGAAGAAAAAAAGACAAAGCATGGCTGGCCTGCTCAAGTGTTTACGTCGTTTGTGAATCAGCTCTAATATAATACTTAATTTTACAAAACTGTGATTTCAAATGAGCTGCCACGGAAAATGGTATTTTTCTGTTATAATTTCACAGAAGAAACGACAAAGAAATTATCACTAATAAAAAAAACCCGTCCAAATGTGTGAAATATTTAAATACATTATGTAAATTCAAGCAGAAGTGTTACGTACATGTTGTAAGCTATATTTAACAAGATAAACATCTAAATCTATGATTCAAGTTAAAAATAATTGTGATTTGTTTCTGGTGATATGTTGAAACGGCTTTTATTTTTAGATCTATTTTTACCAAATTAATTGTTAAAAACAAACAAACAAACATTGTAGGTCAAGTCCTTGAGTTAGACAGCGTGTCAAGAAACACAGACAAACCACGTGGTCGTGTGTGTACTATGTTTACAATATTTGTTTAAATTTACAACTACGCATGCGTAGATTTGCGTACATCCGGGTCTTCAAGCCTACGCGCGAAATGGAGTCGGAGTAAACAGTTTTATTTTGGGTAAGTTTATCGATATTTTGACATGTCCCGTTTCCAGGTATGTGCAGTATCGTAGCTTGTACTTCAGTAGCATAGATCATAATGTTATAAATCAGTTTAAACTTTTATAACACGGAGAAATCCCGGTTGTAGATTCAGCGAAACTGTTGGCAGACAGCCATGTCGGGATACCTTAGTCTCGCAGTGTACAACTTCATGCAAGACAATTTGTGACCTTGATCTTCATGCATGTTGATTTGGAACTTAATTACTTAGATTCATACCTTTACTCAAGATTTAATAACCAACATGGGTATGTCTGTGTTGAAATTCGCAAAGTTTTTGTCGGAAATAGATAATCTATTTTCGAAGATGATTCAGAACTTTAGCGAAAAATCGATGAACTGCGTGACGTCAGCATGTGACCCACTTTCCCCATTCATAACAAGTCGGACACACAACCGACCAGCAAGCTCTGTTGGGCGACATCGATCCTTCTGGTACCAACATTAAAATGTGGCTATCGTCAACCCTAAGTTACATTATCGCACTGCAGACATATTTATGAATTGTCAAGTTTGTTGCGATTGAATATTATTTTTAGGGTAAATTAAAAAAAAACCATTGTTTTGACTCACATTTTGGGGGAATGGGTTGGGCGGTTTTGGTTTAATTTTGTCCAAATTTGTGACGGGTCGTGTGGTTTAAGCTAATTTATTTCCTTAATGTATAAAATTTTGCTACAGTTCAACGTATGAGTTTCATTTCTGAGTTATGTGTGTCAACACAGATTTACTTACCGTAGAAACAAACTGCACCAATGATAACAGGTTGTGCCTATTACAGGAAATTTGTAATGTTAAGCATCTAATTATTAATGGATTACAGACACACATGATAAACAATTCACAGAGACAAACAAGGTCATCTTCACACACATACAGTACATATGACTTGATCAACATATAGAGCTCTACAGTACTAGTGTACAATTTAAACTTTATATCCTTGGGGAGACCATAGCAAATTTCAGCGGCCTGTACGACCTTTTTAATTGGGAAAACGCTACGTTGTAACTTTCTTGAAACTCAGATGTTTCACAGAGTTTTTCTTTCTTTGGAAAAACATTTTCATAAAATTGGGAAAATCAGCAAAATTTCAGCAAAAAAGGGCCTTTATTCGTCCCCAAATGTACCTACAAAAAATCACTGAATAAATTATTATGCATAATTATATGTACAGTATTTGCCCCAAACCATGCAATTATTATGCATAATTATATGTACAGTATTTGCCCCAAACCACGCAGCCCTCTAGATCCCCAAGTGAATTGAGACCATACAATACATATTCATTACTATACAGTGTGCCAATATTGATTCAATCATTACGTTACTGACACCAGTACAAATCCCCTTAGAACATGCCCAAATAATCAAAAATTAAACGTTTTAGTATGTGCCCAGAAACCTGTCATTGTGATGTTCATTTTCAAGATACAATATTTGGAGGGGCTTTGATTACGATAATTAAAGAAATGGGTGAAACTATAGACACAGTTAATGTTTTTACTAAGTTTTAGAAGAAAAAAAATGTCAAAATATCATTCTTGGTAAGTGTTATTTTGGACTGAAGAAGGCATATAGTGGCTGAATATATATTCCATAGAAACAATTTTTGATTTTACTTTGAATTTATTTCGGCCTTTTATTTCGAATTATTAATATACTTGTAGCTTTATACCATTTTTACCTCATTATGATATCAATCTTGGGTTTTCTTGTTTAATTAGCTAAATCTATGTAAAACTAGATCAGAAATTGATTTAATTGTGTTTTTTTTTTTTTGGAAATGAAATTAATATTTAAGCTGACAGTTCAAGATTCCATGAAGCCATGAGATTAAATTTCACAGATCATTCTGTGTGAGAACGATGACACCTGCTTCTAAAATGTGAGCAATTGAACCAATCAGACGGCAGTATTTTACACACCCAAAGTAGGACTGTCCGGTGACGCTATACGTTATCAAAAATCCATAAGATTCACAGCAGTATTGTCTTTACACAAGGACAGATTTTATTTTTTTACGTAGACTATACAAAGTCAAGGTAAGTTTTCATTTTCTATGTAGATTTAAGCTACTGGAGCAGACATTTCCTTGTCACCTTTAATTTGCATCCATAAAAAAAACTACCATAATCGATCCAAGGAGCGATCTGTCCCCATAAATGCCCCACCCCCTTTTTGATGCGTTTATTACTCTCACATTTACTTAACTATGGCAACTGTGCAGGTTTCTCAATTTCTTTTGTAAAATGATTAATACCTTTCTCTGCATTATTTCAATTTTTTAATCGCCCTGTTCTCTATTAAGTCATATACCGTTTATGTATCTGATGCAATATGTCAAGTTGTGTGTCTGTGGAGGTCAACCCAGCTGGCACAAGTGTTGTATGTTCATTTAGGATTATGATTCAAATGATATTGTTGAGTTCTTTTATACCTTGAGAAACTTTGATGAATCTAATCAGTTTGTTCTATGTACTATCTTATGAATTGATACATATTGATTCTTAAAGTATTTGATTAATAAAAATATCATAATTATATAAATCAATTAATTAATAAAAGTATCATAAATCAGCTAATCCCACATTGGTTGTGATATTGGGCCAAAACCACAGACCTAAGCCTAATAACAGCTAATAATATAGGGCCAGTGTGGAATTCAATGATATAATATAGGGCCAGTGTGGAATTAGATGATTCAATGATATAATATAGGGCCAGTGTGGACTTAGATGATTCAATGATATATAATAGAGTGGGAGTTCTGTATATTATCAACAGTCATTATTAATAGCAGCTTATGTGTGTATAAAGACTGAGAAAAATATATAAAAGATGCCTTTGTGGGTTATACTTAAGAGTCAAGAGTCAAGAAGTTTTATTTAGAGTCGCATACTTGAGGAACATAATAATATTAGCACTGTAGTGCTATTCTCGCGACAAACATATGTAAAAATATCACAGTACAAACAGGTAATATATATATAGACAGGCAACAATTTAACTATAACAAGCATGCAATAGATACATGATATTTAGTTGGAAACAGCTATCACAGTTTAGCAGAAATAAGAAAATTTAATTTAAAGGTAATAACTTAATAATTACATATACTTGTATGTCACACAAATGTTACACGAAATAGGTTAAGACACTGAAGTGTAATGTACATAAATGCTAATATAGCAATGTGTAAAAATTTACAGGATATACACTACCATCGTGTGAATTAAAAAACGATATTGAAGTCATAGGTAGAAAACAATAAGCTAAAATAAGGTTTATAAAAGTAATGATCTTTGAAAAGGTTTGAAATATCACAGGTTGTATGGTATAATTACAAGCAGGTAGATTCCAAAGGGGAACAACTCATCCTATATGGTGTGTACAGATGGTACAGGAGCAGATCTGTGTATCCCAGGTATGAAGCAGTCTGTGAAACGAATTGTAGTTTTCAGCTAGGCGACATTCATTTGGCAGACTGTTCCACACATGAGAAGCAGTGAAACGAAAAGATCTCTTACCATAAGTGGAGGTGTTTACCCTTGGAATATTTACCAGGTTGTCCTGTCTAAGATTATTAAAAACAGTACTTCTTTCTTCTCAACAAGATTTTGTAAAATATCAGGAGAAATATCATTTAAAATTTTAAAAACCTCAGAGGCCATATCTTTCATACGCTTAACATGTAAAAAATCAAGTTTGTGCCTCCTTAAAATATCGAAGACTGGGGAAACATAGCTAGTCATTGTCAATAAAACGAAGTGCTCTCTCCTGGACTTTTTCCATTTTCCTAGTATTTGTCAGTGTACAAAAGTGCCAGGCAAGTGGACAATAGTTAAAATTTGAAAGTATAAAAGACTTAAAAATGGTAATTTTCCCCTTCTTTGTAAGATTATTTCCCAGTCTTTTTAAAACAGCAAGTTGTTTGGCAGCATTTCTACATAGTCGAGATATGTGTGCATGAAATTTAAGAACAAAGTCAATATCTACACTTAAAAGTTTAACAGTATCTTCACACATAATCTCAAGGCCAATGATGTTAAAAGATTTAATAGAATTATTTGTCTTCTTTCCAAAAAATATAGCCTGGAACTTCTCTGGGTTGGCTTTCATACCATTAAAATTAAACCAGTCTATTAGAACTTTACTCTCTTTTTCTAAGCAATCTTTCAGATGTGAAAAACAATCACCTATCTTAGAGAGAGTATTATCATCTGCATAATTATATATAAAACACATTTGTCAACAAAGGTAAAAATATCATTCATAAAAATATTGAAAATCAGAGGTCCGACAATAGAACCCTGGGGGACCCCCTTCTTCACATCTGTCCATTCGCTGGTCTCTGGCCCCAGTCTGACCTGCTGCATTCTGTCACTCAGGTAGCTGTCGATGATAGCTGACTTACCCAGATCATAAGCTTGCAGCTTCCCGAGTAGCAGGTTATGAGGAATGCAGTCAAAAGCCTTAGACAGATCCATCCGAATAGCTCCTGCATGCTGATAGCTGTCCAAGGCCTGCCTCCAGTCCTCAAGAGCTCGCAGCAGAAATTACAGTACATGTATATAGATACTGTGCACTTGAGAAAACATAGTACTTGTGTGATATGTGTACTGTACACTTTAAAAAATACAGTACATGTGTGATGCGTGTACTGTACACTATAGAAAACACAGTACAAATGTGATATGTGTATTGTACACTTTAGAAAATATAGTACATGTGTGATATGTGTAATGCACACTTTAGAAAACACAGTACAAATGTGATATGTGTACTGTACACTTAGAAAATACAGTACATGTGTGGTATGTGTACTGTACACTTTAGAAAACACAGTACATATGTGATATGTGTACTGTACACTTTAGAAACTACAGTACATATGTGATATGTGTACTGTACACTTTAGATACTACAGTACATGTGTGATATGTGTACTGTACACTTTAGAAACTACGGTACATGTGTGATATGTGTACTGTACACTTGGAAAATACAGTACATGTGTGATATGTGTACTGTACACTTTAGAAACTACAGTACATATGTGATATGTGTACTGTACACTTTAGAAACTACAGTACATATGTGATATGTGTACTGTACACTTTAGAAACTACAGTACATATGTGATATGTGTACTGTACACTTTAGAAACTACAGTACATATGTGATATGTGTACTGTACACTTTAGAAACTACAGTACATGTGTGATATGTGTACTGTACACTTTAGAAACTACAGTACATATGTGATATGTGTACTGTACACTTTAGAAACTACAGTACATATGTGATATGTGTACTGTACACTTTAGATACTACAGTACATGTGTGATATGTGTACTGTACACTTTAGATACTACAGTACATGTGTGATATATGTACTCTACACTTTAGAAAATACTGTACATGTGTGATATGTGTACTGTACACTTAGAAAATACAGTACATGTGTGATATGTGTACTGTTAGGGCTGAAACGATTAGTAATTTTTGTATTCGATTATTCGGTCACATGTAATCGATTACTAATCGATTAATCGTTTGAATTGAAAGCAACTATATTGTTTCACTACTGACTACTGAAAACGTCCGCCATATTTTGTTATCAACTAATAATAACACCTACTGTACAATATGACAGAGGACATGCCTTATATAATATAAGCCTACCAACAAATAAGAATAGATTTATTGACAAAACAAACGTATTTTATCCCAAATAAGCCCAGAATTCCGTT
Source organism: Argopecten irradians irradians (assembly GCA_004382745.1). Taxonomy (NCBI): domain Eukaryota; kingdom Metazoa; phylum Mollusca; class Bivalvia; order Pectinida; family Pectinidae; genus Argopecten; species Argopecten irradians. The sequence goes on from SAYR01029704.1 coordinate 1,141,764, forward strand.
CCTGTATCATCGTTTAAATCCAGTCTGCTAACCCGCTGTTTTGACGTGACCTTCACACGTACGACTAATCAACCAAATCAGGATCGCCACGGAGCGACATGACCAAATTTTCGTCAATGAACTTTTTTTTATTTCTGTGATCAGAAAAATAAAATAAATCAACAACTCTATCTTCAATTAGAATATGAACAAAAACATTCTTTTTATATGATAAACACATGCAATAGTAAAATTTAAATGTTCAAGATTACTGCTCCTTCCGCTCCCGAGCGTCCTGGCGGCGATTAGGCCTCTGTGACGTAACATGGAGACGATCGCTAGTGAAAATTGGCGAACAGCGTGTTGCAAGCTTTCTCATGACATCCACTTTTTCAGTGATTAATGACTTTAACTTCCACAGAGACATAATTTAACAAGTATTTCTCACATCATATATGCTTTGTTGAGCTCAAAACATGTACATAAAAAGATGAAACTCCTGTCAGAATGGCTTGCTCAGAAATCCATGATCTGTCAACGTGTTTAGTCAGCTTACAATGCACTTGCTATATGCATGTTATGATTAACGATTAATATAATCTTTAATCGTTTATCAGCGATTAGCTTCATTAATCTAATCGCCTCCGATTATTCGACTAATCGTTTCAGCCCTATGTACTGTACACTTTAGAAAACACAGTACATGTGGGATATGTGTACTGTACACTTTAGAAAATACAATGCATGTTATGATTAACGATTAATATAATCTTTAATCGATTATCAGTGATTAGCTTCATTAATCTAATCGCCTCCGATTATTCGACTAATCGTTTCAGCCCTATGTACTGTACACTTTAGAAAACACAGTACATGTGGGATATGTGTACTGTACACTTTAGAAAATACAGTACATGTGCGATATGTGTACTGTACCAGGGTTTTTGCCAGGCCTTTATATGGTCCGGTAAAAGGACCCATTCCCAATTGAAAAACAGCACTTTATTTTCCCAAATTCAGTCAGTATTTTCCCAAATGCAGAAAAATTAAATTAAAACCCCAAATATGATGTCTTAAATTATACCTATGACATCAGTAAAATTAAATAAAGAAGTTGATGAATATCATAATATCATTCAAGAAACAGCTAAAGCTTCTTTGTTATTCAATTTCCCCATTTTGGTTATTTTTGATATTTTTTTCAACAGAATTGTGATGAAAATTTTAGCAAAATAATGCTGATAAAATTTTCCCAATTTTTGAAAAACACTGATGATATTTTCCCAATTTTTGCTGGGGTCCTTTTCCCAAAACAGCTGGCAAAAACCCTGTGTACACTTAGAAAATACAGTACACGTGTGATATGTGTACTGTACACTTTAGAAAACACAGTACATGTGTGATATGTGTACTGTACACTTTAGAAAACACAGTAAATGTGTGATATGTGTACTGTACACTTAAGAAACTACAGTACGTGTGTGATATGTGTACTGAACACTTTAGAAAACACAGTAACTGTGTGATATGTGTACTGTACACTTTAGAAACTACAGTACATATGTGATATGTGTACTGTACACTTTAGAAAATACAGTACATGTGTGATATGTGTACTGTACACTTTAGAAAATACAGTACATGTGTGATATGTGTATTGTACACTTTAGAAACTACAGTACATGTGTGATATGTGAACTGTACACTTTAGAAAACACAGTACATGTGTGATATGTGTACTGTACACTTTAGAAAACACAGTACATGTGTGATATGTGTACTGTATACTTAAGAAACTACAGTATATGTGTGATATGTGTACTGTACACTTAGAAAACACAGTACATGTGTGATATGTGAACTGTACACTTTAGAAAATACAGTACATGTGTGATATGTTAATTGTACACTTAGAAAATACAGTACATGTGTGATATGTGAACTGTACACTTAGAAAACACAGTACATGTGTGATATGTGAACTGTACACTTTAGAAAACACAGTACATGTGTGATATGTGAACTGTACACTTTAGAAAACACAACATGTGTGATATGTGAACTGTACACTTAGAAAACACAGTACATGTGTGATATGTGTACTGTACACTTTAGAAAACACAGTACATGTGTGATATGTGAACTGTACACTTTAGAAAACAGAGTACATGTGTGATATGTGTACTGTACACTTTAGATACTACAGTACAAATGTGATATGTGTACTGTACACTTTAGATACTACAGTACATGTGTGATATGTGTACTGTACACTTTAGATACTACAGTACATGTGTGATATGTGTACTGTACACTTTACAGAGTACTTTGTACATGTAATTGTATATCATGTACACTATATATGTTCCAGACCTTTGTTGTTATATGCTGTAAAACACGTTTACAACAAAATCATGGTCGTAACATGATTTTCCTTCCCTGTCAATGTTTCTATTTATAGATGTATACAATATGTGTATAACGAACTATGCTTTTAAGAAAGTGATTTTGTTGGATCCCAGAGGTTCGTTATAACTGTATTTTACTGTATTTCATGTTTTTGTTACAGGGTGTCTTTGGAATGTAGCTATATCAAGATGCAGCTACGCCATAAACAGGGCAATGTCACTCGCCTCCGTAAACAAAAGACCTCGGATCGAGGTACAGCAGCTGCCCCATCTCGACTGACTGGCCGGAAGCGCACTCTTCCTTCAGCGGGGCCGGCAGAGGTGAGGTCTAACTTCAACAATCTAGTTGTTTTGCTGATTTAACATACTTATTCTCAAATCTGAGTGCTGAAAAAAAATAAAATCAGGTGCTCTCCGTGACACCAACACAATTAAACCCATCTATATAGCAAACATTTAAGTACAGTTTGTGCTAATCTTAGCTCACTAAATTAATCAAATCCTATATGTTGACCTATTTTTATTGCAGGCAGATTGTCTGCAAATAAGACCCCCCCACCCCCCACTACCACCACCTCCACCCCCACCACTTTTGGCCTTTATATTTATTTCTTCTTCCAGCGGGGTGGGGGGGTGCGTGTCTTATTTGTGGTGAAATACAGTATAAAAATATTCTGTTGGACGACATTGCTCCAGTGTATTTATTTTCACAAGCTAAATGGAAAACTCATTCTCTAGTGTTGGGTCAGGTTCATTGGTAGTAACCAATGCAAGTATTGAATATATTACATAGCCTAGTGTATGTCTATGGTTTTTCTCTGGGTACTCCTGCTTTCCTCAAACCCTGACGTATTAATATATGTATATATATATATACTTTTTACTTTGAGCACACAACTTGGAATAAATCTGTACTAAACATATAACAAACTTTGATAGCATTAAGTTGGTTTAAAATAATCTCTATTAATTCAGGTTCAGCATGGAACTCCCATGAAGAGAACCAAGGCCTCAGCAACAATTAGTCGGAAAGATGTAGGGACAAATGAAGAGGAAGGAGTGAGCGGAGGAGCTGATACAGGGGAAGACAGCACTCAGACACAGGGGGGAGGGGAGGAAGTTCTTATCTCTTCTACACCTTACCCAGGCAAGGCCAAGAAAACAGGTAATTACAATGATACTGTCAAAGTGTCATGATATGAGGAGTGTACACAAAGGCATGGTACCATGATATGTGTAACTATAACACTGTCATGATTAGTGTTTCCCACAAGAAAAAAAAAAGGGCATGGTGCTGGGTTTTGAAAAGGGCACCTTGACCGCGATAAATAACCATCAGAGGGGCACAAAGGTTATATCGACAACTTCCAATACAAGGGGAAATCTTTAAGACTGTCTTGTTGTTTATTTAATTCTGGTTCAACTTAATATCATTTAAATGCTTTAAACTCTCTTTGTTGCTAAGTAATATCAGGACATCTATTTAATTATTCTGAGTGAAAAAAATGATTTTGAAAATTGTAATCTGCAGATCATATGATCATGACTATAATTGATTCACAACAAAGATCTAAATTTCATTTATATTAATTAAAAGAATGGGAAAATTCAAAATGTATTCCTTTATTTCAATCCAATTACCTTTATTTTAATATAAATCTTTATTTAAATATTAAAAATACTGTTCTAAATTTACAAGCACTAAATGAAGAAAATACAGATACGTGTTAGAGTAGTATGCAAAATATTTCAATTTAACCTGATCAAGAAAAAAGTTGATTTCTTTTTAATTTGATTTATTTTAATTACTTTGCTATTAATAATTTTATTATTATTATTAAAATATCTTTTCTAAAAATAAATTCACACTGAAAAAATAATACCGTTTTCATTTTTAAAAACATGAATATTAGAAAAATCCTGAAATTCAATACCTCCGGATCTACTATTACAATACACCCAAAATGGCGGCCATTACGATTGCAAATCTTGTGACATCCATCCGATATAGATAGGCTTATTAAACATTAAAAACGTGAGTAAATCGTTTACAGTTGTAAGCAGTATTTGTGTTTGAAGTAATGCTCACTAGCTGTAGTCATAAAACTTATTGAAAGGCCAGCTGATTGTTTTCTAGGCTGCCGATCGGCTGCTTGACTTCAGCTTACGTAATACACAGACCTGAAAGTGACACCACAAGCCAAGGTGGAAATAGCTCAAGGCTGCTAATTAGGGCCACTGGGGTGTTGGTCAGGGGGTCAGGGAGTGGTCACACGTCTTGTTTACTTAATTATCAAGCCACTACCTGGTATTTTGGTAGTTTAGTAGAAGTGTACTGGGGACAAACAGGGCACGGCGTTAGGTCATAGGGGCATGGCGTCGGGTAAAAAGGGCACGGCGCGGCGCCATGCTAATCAGGGCTGTGGGAAACACTAATGATATGAGGAGTTTACACATGGTACCATGATATGTGTAACTATAACATTGTCATGGTATGAGGAGTTTACACATGGTACCATGATATGCGTAACTATAACATTGTCATGGTATGAGGAGTTTACACATGGTAACATGATATGTGTAACTATAACACTGTCATGGTATGAGGAGTTTACACATGGTACCATGATATGTGTAACTATAACACTGTCATGGTATGAGGAGTTTACACATGGTACCATGATATGTGTAACTATAACACTGTCATGGTATGAGGAGTTTACACATGGTACCATGATATGTGTAACTATAACACTGTCATGGTATGAGGAGTTTACACATGGTACCATGATATGTGTAACTATAACACTGTCATGGTATGAGGAGTTTACACATGGTACCATGATATGTGTAACTATAACACTGTCATGGTATGAGGAGTTTACACATGGTACCATGATATGTGTAACTATAACACTGTCATGGTATGAGGAGTTTACACATGGTACCATGATATGTGTAACTATAACACTGTCATGGTATGAGGAGTTTACACATGGTACCATGATATGTGTAACTATAACACTGTCATGGTATGAGGAGTTTACACATGGTACCATGATATGTGTAACTATAACACTGTCATGGTATGAGGAGTTTACACATGGTACCATGATATGTGTAACTATAACACTGTCATGGTATGAGGAGTTTACACATGGTACCATGATATGTGTAACTATAACACTGTCATGGTATGAGGAGTTTACACATGGTACCATGATATGTGTAACTATAACACTGTCATGGTATGAGGAGTTTACACATGGTACCATGATATGTGTAACTATAACACTGTCATGGTATGAGGAGTTTACACATGGTACCATGATATGTGTAACTATAACACTGTCATGGTATGAGGAGTTTACACATGGTACCATGATATGTGTAACTATAACACTGTCATGGTATGAGGAGTTTACACATGGTACCATGATATGTGTAACTATAACACTGTCATGGTATGAGGAGTTTACACATGGTACCATGATATGTGTAACTATAACACTGTCATGGTATGAGGAGTTTACACATGGTACCATGATATGTGTAACTATAACACTGTCATGGTATGAGGAGTTTACACATGGTACCATGATATGTGTAACTATAACACTGTCATGGTATGAGGAGTTTACACATGGTAACATGATATGTGTAACTATAACACTGTCATGGTATGAGGAGTTTACACATGGTACCATGATATGTGTAACTATAACACTGTCATGGTATGAGGAGTTTACACAAAGACATGGTACCATGATATGTGTAACTATAACACTGTCATGATATGAGGAGTTTACACAAAGGCATGGTACCATGATATGTTTAAACCCCAATCAGCAAATGATATTAACATATTAGCAAAACTTCTTGCAACTAAAAATATCAACCATAATGTAACATTTTTTATTTGAAGTCTGTTTTTGAGTATTTGAGTTCAAAGGAAGTCCCTAGGCCTGTGATTGGCCTTTAGTTATGATCTGACATAGCCCAGATATAAAATGACAGTGATAGTAACCCTTGGAGTATCGAGGAGGAGGATCTACATGGATAGTGTTAATAATATCCATATTAGCAGGTATTCAAAATGGCCACCAGTGACCATGCAGGTATACAAATTGTTTACAAAAAACAAAACAAAACAAAAAAATTCAAAATTCGGGACCAGGGATGAATTTCTTACTTCTGAATTCTGTGAATTACATTATGATTTAGACCAGCCTTGGATACTTTGATAATAATTGTTTTTTGATACACCAGGAGGTCAGAAGAAGCCATTGAATCAAGTAACGGAGAATAACGACCCTACTAGTCCTCCACGAACTACCAACCACGGCACGATATTCTCACCCACCTATCAGTTCTATGGCCAAGGTAAGGTTACTAGTCCCCCACGAACTACCACCCACGGCACGATCTTCTCACCCACCTATCAGTTCTATGGCTAAGGTAAGGTTACTAGTCCCCCACGAACTACCAACCACGGCACGATCTCCCACCCACCTATCAGTTCTATGGCCAAGGTAAGGTTGTACAAGGAGTTTCGTAGTGATAGTGAAGGTTTAGATCTTTATTCCCTCACACGGGGAGATTTCGTCAAAATTTAGACATTAAGTCAGTTTGTCATAGTGTGATAAAGTGTTTCGGCTCACCATCATCAGATGAGCTATTCAAATGGCCTTTTGTCCGTGGATGGTCATCCATCTTTCAGATTGTCCATCCATCAACAGTTGTTGTTACCAATATTTCTTTGAAAGTACAGAAGGGATCTTTCTCAAATCTCAGCATAAGCTCCTATTGGACCCTTGTTGTGCATATTCAATTTGGAACCAATCTGTCACCGAAATGGCCAAAAGGCAGTCATCTGTTAGTCAACTGTTCTGGGGACAGTTCTAGTTTGTAATAAATTAATGCATCTGAATTATAACTATCTCATTTGATGGATTTTCAGGCTTTTTCTAACCTTATGTGGAACAAGTAATATTGATGTTACTTTACTGAATGGTTTTAGATGAAACTTTCTGTTAGAGAAATATCCGTACCTCTAATACAGTATCATTGGTAGTATAACACTGTAATGAGTTTCACTGTATAACTTCCATCCGTACCTCTAATACAATATCATTGGTAGTATAACACTGTAATGAGTTTCACTGTATAACTTCCATCCATACCTCTAATACAATATCATTGGTAGTATTACACTGTAATGAGTTTTACAGTATAACTTCCATTCGTACCTCTAATACAATATCATTGGTAGTATTACACTGTAATGAGTTTCACTGTATAACTTCCATCCGTACCTCTAATACAATATCATTGGTAGTATTACACTGTAATGAGTTTCACTGTTTAACTTACATTACCATTCAGGAGCTGAAAGTGATGATTTGGAGCTCATTGCCAAGACGCTGGACTTTGGTGGTGAAGGAGAAAGCGACGATTCAGATTATTCCTCATCAGGTAAGTTTTTTAACATCTGGTACACATTTAAAATTCTGATGAAGTAAAGGAAAGTATTTATTACAATGCACCAAGGGCATAAACCATCTCCTTGCAATAGTCCCAAGGATAATGAGCGAAAGCGCTATGTACACCTGTTGTTGAGGATGATTTCGTACCGGAAATTAATATTAGAAAGTATTTAGCGAGCACTAAATGTCTAACAGACATATTTCTAGTTTAACATCTGGTACATCAGGCTATATCACATTTAAAAGTGCATTCATTTTAGTACTGGAAAACATTTTTTCTTGCTGCTTACTTTTAGCAAAAAGATTTTTTTTTTATGCAACACCTTGTTTTCTAACATAAAAAGTCTGTCGTTTATACTTGTTAATTCTGCTTTAAATTAATAAATACAGGGAATTTATCAATAAGAAATCTAATATTTCAGCAAAAGAAAACAAAGAGCCTGCCTACAATTTGGCTTGTCTTGACAACGTTAGCTGTGTGGACAATAACAACAGCCGAGTAGACACCAATAGCGACGGTTACCTGGACAACGAGGAGAGATTAGTTACAGAAGATAACAACAACTTGGTCTATAGGTGAAATGATCATTTATTTGGGTTTAAATAGAGGATCATACATTGGTGGCTATGTAATTTGAAATTTATCAAACAAGTTCATTAATTTGATAAGCCACAAGCCTTTAAGTGGCATAACAAATTATTGAAATTGTTTAATAAATTTCATATTACATAGCCACGAGTGTAAGATTCTATTTATCACATAACTAGGATTTATGAAAATAGACAGAATTTTCAATTTTGTTTCTATATAAGAGTGGTGAATTCAGGCTGAGATTTAGCGTTCCATTCTACCGAGACAATTGTACCATGTCATATTTTGATCATGCCTGTGATGTCACATTTGTCTTAAGATATTTTATGACATGGCTGTATGACAAAAGGCTTTATAAAATATTTACCATGCATTATCATGGCTTGTGAGTTAAATGATACAATATGTGTTGTTTATGAACTGTTTGGGCCTAAATGACACCTAGAATGATTTAGGAAAGACCTTGCAAAAAGGCCAATGATTTAGGAAAGACCTTGCAAAAGGCCAATGATTTGGGAAAGACTTTGCAAAAGGCCAATAGTTAAGGTTTTTGAACTTCTTTGATAGTGAAATGTGTGAAGACATTGTTTGTGAGCTGTTTGGCCCTAAATGGCAGCTCCGACTGTATGCTTTTCTATAATGATCGTTGAACTACTTTGATAATGAATTGCATGAAGACTTTGGTATGTATTTACAGGAAAGTAGAAGGCTCCGAGGACGAGATTGTTGTTTACCCGAATGAGGACCAGCAGAATACCACAGACGAAACTTTTGAGGAGGGAGATTGGGAAGTGGAACCATTTGATCCGTAAGTTCACGAAACCCTGAATAACTTTACGGGTCACAGAAAGAGGTGTGAACCCCGAATAACATCATGGGTCACAGAAAGAGGTGTGAACCCCGAATAACATCATGGGTCATAGAAAGAGGTGTGAACCCCGAATAACATTATGGGTCATAGAAAGAGGTGTGAACCCCGAATAACTTTAGGGGCAAGCAAGGCCTCTCTTGACTAGGATTTGCAACAGATAAAACCACAAATGCAAATTTCTGTGGAAATTATTTAAATTGTATGGTTAGGTGTATATTAATTTAAATTGTATGGTTAGATGTATATTTATTTAATTGTATGGTTAGACGTATATTTATTTAATTGTATGGTTAGACGTATATTTATTTAATTGTATGGTTAGACGTATATTTATATTGTATGTTTAGACATATATTTATTTAATTGTATTGTTAGAGGTATGTTTAAATTGTATGGTTAGACATATATTTGAATTGTATGTTTAGACGTATATTAATTAAAATTGTATGGTTAGACGTATATTTAAATTGTATGGTTAGATGTATATTTAAATTGTATGGTTAGAGGTATATTAATTTTAATTATATGATTAGACGTATATATTATAGTATGGTTAGACATGTATTTATTTAATTGTATGGTTAGACGTACATTGAAATTGTATGGTTAGATGTATATGTAAATTGTATGGTTAGACGTACATTTGAGTTGTATGGTTAGACTATATTAAAATTGTATGGTTAGATGTATATTTAAATTGTATGGTTAGATGTACATTTGAATTGTATGGTTAGATGTATATGTAAATTGTATGGTTAGACGTACATTTGAATTGTATGGTTAGACTATATTAAAATTGTATGGTTAGATGTACATTTGAATTGTATGGTTAGACGTACATTTGAATTGTATGGTTAGACTATATTAAAATTGTATGGTTAGATGTACATTTAAATTGTATGGTTAGATGTACATTTAAATTGTATGGTTAGAGGTATATTTGAATTATATGGTTAGACGTATATCAATTTGAATTATATGTTAGACGTATATTAATTACTATGGTTAGACATATATTTAAATTATATGTTTAGACGTATATTAATTTAAATTATATGGTTAGATGTATATTAATTAGTACTGTATCATATTATAGGTACCTGTTTATAAAGAATCTGCCGCCACTGACAGACGAGCTGCGTGTCCGCATGCCTGCCTTACCTCTAAAGACCAGGAGCTCACCCGAGTTCTCTCTTGTACTTGATCTGGTAAATATTGCTATCCCAAATTACTGATGAGTAGAGATCAGTAAGAGCCAGAATTCCCTCTCTTAATCAAACTTAAACAGAAAAAGTTTTGCCATTAGATTGATTTTTTAAAAACTTAACTAAATTTTCATTTTATTATTGAGAGGAATTTAAGACAAAGAGTTGTGTCCCTTGGACCAAGCTCGGGTAATGAACTCTATACTATACTGTGTGTTATAAGCCTGACCAGATTTGTTTAAGGATTTTGAATTCATTCAAATACATATTATCAGTTCCTGACAGGGAATTGGGGACTATTGGTTTACTCTTTTCTCCCACACTTTATAGGGATATCTCATGGTTGCTGGGGATAACTCTATCTTATACAGGGGATAACTTATATGGGGATGTACGACAGCTCACATGCACAAGACAATTATGTGATGTCACCATTAGATACCACATTTATTGTACATGTTGTAGATGAAATCATCAATGTTGACGTATAGCGACATTCCTGTGATAATGTGTCTGGGTGTAAATTATAAATGTTGTCCATCTTTTGAATTTCTGGATGTAAATTAGGATGTCATCGATCTTTCGTGTTTCAGGACGAGACGTTGGTACACTGTAGTCTGACTGAACTGGAGGACGCAGCCTTTACGTTTCCTGTGCTGTTCCAAGATGTCACTTATCAGGTACTGTAAACGTACTGTAAACTTACTGACGTAATCAAATGTCACTTATCAGGGACTGTAAACGTACTGATGTAATCAAATGTTACTTATCATGTACTGTAAACGTACTGATGTAATCAAATGTCACTTATCAGGTACTGTAAACGTACTGATGTAATCAAATGTCACTTATCAGGTACTGTAAATGTACTGATGTAATCAAATGTCACTTATCAGGTACTGTAAACGTACTGATGTAATCAAATGTCGCTTATCATGTACTGTAAATGTACTGATGTAATCAAATCTCGCTTATCATGTACTGTAAATGTACTGATGTAATCAAATGTCACTTATCAGGTACTGTAAACGTACTGACGTAATCAAATGTCACTTATCAGGTACTGTAAACGTACTGATGCAATCAAATGTTACTTATCAGGTACTGTAAACGTACTGATGTAATCAAATGTCACTTATCAGGTACTGTAAACGTACTGATGTAATCAAAGGTGTTCATACAGACCTGGCCTCACTTCCGACAGCCTTTGGTCCCCTATATAATGGTGTGTGTTATATTTGTAGGTGTTCGTACGGACCCGGCCTCACTTCCGCGAATTCCTGGAGAGAGTCTCTAAGCACTATGAGGTGATATTATTCACAGCCTCCAAGAAAGTTTACGCCGATAAACTGATGAACCTGCTGGATCCTGATAAACGTTTCATAAAGTAAGCTGATTTCTTATGTTATTACAAAGTATGCAGATTTCTTATGTTATTATAAAATAAGCTGATTTCTTGTGTTATCATAAAGTAAGCCGATTTTTTGTGTTATCATAAAGTAAGCTAATTTCTTAGTTATTACAAAGTAAGCTGATTTCTTATGTTATTACAAAGTAAGCTGATTTCTTAGTTATTACAAAGTAAGCTGATTTCTTAGTTATCATAAAGTAAGCTGATTTCTTGTGTTATCATAAAGTAAGCTAATTTCTTAGTTATTATAAAGTAAGCTGATTTCTTAGTTATTATAAAGTAAGCTACTTTCTTAGTTATTATAAATACTATTATAAATCTATCATTTCTTGTGTTATTATAAATACTATTATAAATCTATCATTTCTTGTGTTATTATAAATACTATTGTAAATCTATCATTCTTTTGTATTATAAATACTATTGTAAATCTATCATTTCTTGTGTTATTATAAATACTATTGTAAATCTATCATTCTTTTGTTATTATAAATACTATTGCAAATTTATCATTCTTTTGTATTATTGAAAATTTGTAAGATACTGATAAAATGCTTCACAGAATATAAGGTTGAGTTGGCATGAGGTTTAAATTTCGACCGTTCTAGAATTATTTGTTGTAGTCATAAGGTTTAAATTTCGACTGTTCTAGAATTATTTGTTGTAGTCATTAGGTTTAAATTTCGACTGTTCTAGAATTATGTGTTGTAGTCATGAGGTTTAAATTTCGACTGTTCTAGAATTATGTGTTGTAGTCATTAGGTTTAAATTTTGACTGTTCTAGAATTATTTGTTGTTGTCATAAGGTTTAAATTTCAGCAGTTCTAGAATTATGTGTTGTAGTCATAAGGTTTAAATTTCGACTGTTCTAGAATTATTTGTTGTTGTCATAAGGTTTAAATTTCAGCAGTTCTAGAATTATGTGTTGTAGTCATGAGGTTTAAATTTCGACCGTTCTAGAATTATTTGTTGTAGTCATGAGGTTTAAATTTTGACTGTTCTAGAATTATTTGTTGTAGTCATGAGGTTTAAATTTCAGCAGTTCTAGAATTATGTGTTGTAGTCATGAGGTTTAAATTTCGACTGTTCTAGAATTATTTGTTGTAGTCATGAGGTTTTAATTTCGACCGTTCTAGAATTATTTGTTGTAGTCATGAGGTTTAAATTTCGACCGTTCTAGAATTATTTGTTGTAGTCATGAGGTTTAAATTTTGACTGTTCTAGAATTATTTGTTGTTGTCATGAGGTTTAAATTTCGACAGTTCTAGAATTATTTGTTGTTGGGTTAAAAGATTTTAGGCCATTGATACCTTCCTAGATGCGAGTTGTCTATCGGAACAAAATACCTCCAACTTCTTTCAGTGTTATGCCCCTTTGTTCCAAAACGATGAAATGTGTACTCATGGACTCCCCCCTCTCCTTGGATCTACTGAATATTATTGTGTTGTTGTTGACAGGCACCGGCTGTTCAGAGAGCACTGCCTTTGTGTAAATGGGAACTACATCAAGGATCTAACAATACTAGGTCGCGATCTCACCAAAACCATTATTATAGACAACTCTCCTCAAGCCTTCGGTTACCAGGTAAATATCATATAACTCTCCTCAAGCCTTCGGTTACCAGGTAAATATCATACATCTCTCCTCAAGCCTTCGGTTACCAGGTAAATATCATACAACTTTCCTCAAGCCTTCGGTTAACAACTTTCCTCAAGCCTTCAGTTACCAGGTAAATATACAACTCTCCTCAAGCCTTCGGTTACCAGGTAAATATACAACTCTCCTCAAGCCTTCAGTTACCAGGTAAATATACAACTCTCCTCAAGCCTTCGGTTACCAGGTAAATATACAACTCTCCTCAAGCCTTCGGTTACCAGGTAAATATACAACTCTCCTCAAGCCTTCGGTTACCAGGTAAATATACAACTCTCCTCAAGCCTTCGGTTACCAGGTAAATATACAACTCTCCTCAAGCCTTCGGTTACCAGGTAAATATACAACTTCGCTCAAGCCTTCGGTACCAGTAAATATAAACTCTCCTCAAGCTCGGTTACAGTATTATACAATCCTCAAGGCCTTCGGTTACCTAGGTAGAATTCCACCTCTCAGCCTTGTTACAGGTAGATCAGCAGACAAATATCCTCAAAGCCTCGGTTACGAAGGTAAATATACAACTCTCATCAAGCCTTCGGTTACAGGTAAATTCATTAATAGTAAAAATCAAAATAAGTGTATAATAGGGTCGTACATTCCTGGATTATAGGATACCGAATGATGAGGTAACATTACGATTAGTCACAATTCAGAACGATCGCGTAAGGATTTGTCATTTGTACTATTGGCTTCTAATACTTTGTACAAAATGTTTGCTTCTGTCTGCAATTGTAGATTGAATGTTTTGTTGTAGTGTGTATAGTCTTGATAACGGAATCCGCAATCGTCAGCTGGTTTAGTGGATAAGAGGGATCGGGAAGCTTATCAACCCGTGCCGTTCCCTCGAAGTCTCATAGATGTAAGTCGACAGAAGCCATATTATGTAGAACACGAAATATTTGTGTGTACTTATATGTGACATCCATATTACTGTGAAACACGAAATTATTTGTGTGTATTTATATGATGACGCCTATTGTACTTGTAGAACATGAAATATTTGTTTTAAGTTGATAGACAGCCATAATTTATGTATGAACACGAAATAATTGTTTGTGTAATTATATGTGACATGCCATATTTATTGTAGGAACACGAAATATTTGTTTTTAAGTTTATATGTGACAGCCATATTTACTGTAGAACACGAAATATTTGTGTGTACTTATATGTGACAGCCATATTTACTCTAGAACACGAAATATTTGTGTGTACTTATATGTGACGGCCATATTTACTCTAGAACACGAAATATTTGTGTGTACTTATATGTGACAGCCATATTTACTGTAGAACACGAAATATTTGTTTTTAAGTTGATATGTGACAGCCATATTTACTGTAGAACACAAAATATATGTGTGTACTTATATGTGACAGCCATATTTACTGTAGAACACGAAATATTTGCGTGTACTTATATTTGACAGCCTTATTTACTGTAGAACACGAAATATTTGTGTGTGCTTCATGTGACAGCCATATAACATATTTACTGTAGAACACAAAATATTTGTTTTTAAGTTTATATGTGACAGCCATATTTACTGTAGAACACGAAATATTTGTTTTTAAGTTTATATGTGACAGCCATAATTACTGTAGAACACGAAATATTTGTGTGTACTTATATGTGACAGCCATATTTACTGTAGAACACAAAATATTTGTGTGTACTGATATGTGACAGCCATATTTACTGTAGAACACAAAATATTTATGTGTGCTTATATGTGACATTTTTTTTATTTTTTACAGAAAGACGATGTTCGGCCGTATATTCACGATAGCTTTAGTCTACACTCTCTTATTCCGCCATGAAATCAATACGGCAAGAGGAGACAACTCTATCATCTCATTTACATTAAACGACCTGGCGATATTTAAAGTTGACCTATATTTCCCGATCATGTCACAATGATGGAAAATGTTTTAAGTTCGGTTGGCCAATTTTAAAATTTTGTTTTAACTATCACATTAAATTTGATTGGCTCTATCACATTAAATTTGATTGGCCAATTTTAAAACTTTGATTTTAATAATGAAAATTTGATTATTCAATTTAAAACTTTGTTTTATCTATCACATTAAATTTAAAACTTTGTTTCATCTATTGCATTAAATTTGATTGGCCAATTTCAAAGTTTTACAAATTTACATAAAAATTTGATAGGCCAATTTTCAATTTTAAAACTTTACTTTACTAATCACATGTTCCAATCTTTTCTTAAGTTGTTTTAAAATTTCAATGACACAACAAAATTTCAACAAAAGATAAGAATTCTGATTTTGCTAAGAATACTACAAAGACAATTGATATACAATTCAATGTCTGAAACTATGAGTGGGATCTACACACAAACCATCTCTGCATTTACAGCTATAACTATTTGTATTTAATTGGTCCATAATGTTAAGTTTTAAGTTTTACATTTGATTTTCTGTTTAGCATGCAGTCTTGTGGGCCCAAGATTTTAACCATTTTCATACACTCAATCTGATTGGTTCATCGACATTGTTATGCTATGCCCAATCTGTTTGTTACAATGTTATGTTACACATAATTTGATTGGTTCAATGTTATGTTACACATAATTTGATTGGTTCAATGTTATGTTACACATAATTTGATTGGTTCAATGTTATGTTACAAACAATCTGATTTGTTCGATGTTATTTTACACATAATCTGATTCTTTCAATGTTATGTTACACATAATCTGATTGGTTCAATGTTATGTTACACATAATCTGATTGGTTCAGTGTTAGGCCAAACAAAATTAATTACTTGGTTCTCAGGCCACTTTTTCTGAAAATAGATGAGGGAGGGAGGGCTTTTTTTTTTCTTTTTTATTGTAGAAAAAAGAGACGAGGGATTATTTTTTTTTTTTTTTTTATTTCACAACACATTTAGGAGGTAAAATCCACCAAAGTTTCAATTCAAAAGGATTTCGTAACAACAAATTATCAAAATTCTGAGTTTTTAGCCCCCAAAACACTAGAGCCTGGTAAAAGTTTCAGTTCAATCAGATCTGATTAACTTCTAGAAATCACACAAACTATTTCTTTAGTTTTTTGTTGTAGTTTTCTTTCCACAGATTGCGCTTTCGCTTTGTTGGCGCCAATATCTCCCGATCCCTGCAGACCTTGCAAACAGGGTATTGCCCCTCCTGAGTTTCAAGGTCATCTTCAGCTGCACAATAGAAACAGACTGGTGGGAAACTTTTGGAGCTGAAATATGGGATTTCAACACTGCATTGGCAAGTTAAATTTGCCCTGACAAAGACTTTGTCAAGCAAAGAAATTATCCTGGGTGCCCTGACTGCCCTCGTGTCATCGGCAGGTTTTAGTTCCTGTAACTCACTCCCACATGAGTAATGATATAGGGCTAAAACTCTCTCTAACAGAGCACTTTCCGGCTCTGTGAGTTTCACGGATGCATGTATGACACGTGGTTTTTCACAGTCAATACATCTAACTGTCATTTTGCATCGGTTAGCTGTTTGTGCACTTGGAGAAAACGGCATGCCATGGCCACGACTCGTTATCAACAGGTTTCCTGGGGACTGCTTGGGCTTGAAAGACGGGCAGTGCTCTTCTGTAGTATCCGTTCCGAACAGGTCTTCGAAACTCTTGTAGTGTCCATCGTCACCTGTGAAGTATTAATAAACTTTAAGAATTTTGAAATGTATGGACATTTAGTTTTTTACAGTTTTTAATAATATAGAATGAATTTTTAATGGGACTTTGTAGTAATGACCTCGACCTTTGACCATTTGCCTTTATGGAGATTTTTCAACATATTTTAAAGGATTCAATGGATGGACAGGACATCGTGGTCTGTTTTATATTAAAATACAAAAAAATATGTGGACTACGTTGATTTTATTCATACCAGGTACAGGGTCTGGGAAAGTGTGCAGCTGTGCAAATACATCTGGCGGGAGACAAGGAGGAGTGCAGATCTGGCAGTCCTGTGCACCACATTTCTTGATGCAGAAGAAATAGGACCGGCTGGTGGTGCAGTGGTTTAGGAACTCCACCAATTCTGGCCTGGGGGAAATGAAATATTTATTAAAAAACATACTTTTAATTTAAAACATGCTGTATTAAATTATAAAATTTCATTCAGTACTCTCACATTTTAATATTGATATTCTAGCTTCAAAACAGCCCCATATTGATAGATATACCATATTTAAATGACAAAAGACATGTGTACCCATAGAGATGTTTTTTTCATTTGATTTGATGGTATATAAAGTGCTTTTAAGTGTGCGAAGATGCAATATAAATATGCATGTGTATTAAATATTTGTACGATTAAATGTGATTCAACAGTGTTATATTAATATGAGCAATCTATTTTATGTTAATAAAGCATTTACCAGCATTAGAATATACAAATGTATCTGATAAATTAGGTTCGTTTCATCCAAGGGTTTAGCGTCATATTAACAGCGATGGTCAATTAAATTTAAGTATGTTGCTTCCACATGTATTTACAGCATGTGTGTGCTGGAAGCTGATTAGTTTCGCCAAGGAAGGCACGTGGTGTGTTAAAGAGGTATGCCGGTGTGGCAAAGGAGATACTGAAACAGGACATAGAGGACAAACTTTATGGAAAGTGAAACTGAAGATGGATATATGTATATTTATACGTGATTAAAGCAAAGCAGATAGGAGTGTTTAATATATATGTCACATGAACACCAAAGCAGCACCGTCACCAAAAAGGAATGCATTTACAGAGTATTAAATATATATAGAGCATGTATATATCACCAACTCACCCTTTTTAAAATAATAGCCTGAAATATTCAAAAGCAACTTTTAAAAAAGTTTCTTGAAAAATTTCAATAGCCTCATTCCAATTTTAAAATTAAAATTATACCTATATTCAAAATGTTTAAAAAATTCAAAACTTGTTTGGTACTTTTAATATAAATACAATTTTAAACAGATTCCAATGTCTATATATTTAACATCGATATGATGTTAAATGATTGTAAAAGACCTAATAAATAAATACATCTTTTGGCCTTTAATATAAATACCTGGTATATAAGATTCAATATTAAAAGTGTCAATTGATATTGTTAAAGCATATATATCTTACCTATCTTTCAAAACTTTCTTGAGGTCTTGTTGCTTAAGGTTATCAAGGCCGATGGGTCCACCATATTTCCCAAGCTCTCGCCACAGGGTTTCCATGATCTCCTCTGAAGCAGCTGGAAAGCATTTGAATGGGGTGTCTTTCAACTTTAGACGCTGGAACATCTGAGTGAGCAGGATCTGTGAACAATGTTAATGTATTTAAATTTCATTTTTTTAGAAGAATAATTAAAATATCAAAAAAGGACATTTTCATGAGCAATACAAACTGCTCCATGTGGATTCAAACCCACAACGCTCAGTGATTATGAGGTCATGGTTAAATACAAAATTTTAAAAGCTCTTGTATTTTTTATATTTATAATATTTGTGTTTTTATGCTGTCTTTTATTAAAATAAATTTTGTATTTTTATGTGATGAAATGAGTCATATTTTAGTATTTTTTAGTAATTGAATAAATTGACAATACATACATTTGAACATTCATTATTAATCACAAATATAGTTTAAATAATAATGGAGATTTTAAATATTAAAATAGTTTTTTTTTATTCCTTATGATAATATGTACCTTCACTGGCTCAAAAGAGTCTGCAATTTCCTGTCGCATGGCTGGATCTTTGGCTATGTCCCGCATCTTCTTTATACCATTTGCCGATTTCAGTTTTTGTTCACACTCGTCAGAAACTTGTGCTCGCATAAGACCTACAGCCTGTAGTGCCAAATTCAGGATAGACATTATCCTTTTTGGAGGGTTTTTCCAGGAAGCCATCGGAGGCGTCCTAGCTGCCACCAACATGTCAAAATTGCCACTTAAGAATAAGCACACAAGGGCTAGCTGAACAGATAAATAGGTCAAACGGTGATCGGGACCACCATCAGAGTAAAGACACAAGACTGGCTTAGTCATCAGTCCTTCTTGGATCAAGATTTGCTCCAATTCAGCGATATGACGCAGTGGTGACGATGGCTCCAATACCAAGTTTTTGACCCCGACGTACACTTGACCTCTGTAGAACGACCCTTCATCAACAGACTCGGGGATATCGATCAAAAATGTCACGCTGGGTATGACGCTAAATTTTGTGAAGTCATGATCCGATACCGCGAACACTTTGTCCTGACTAACCACAACACGTTTCCCCCGGTCAACTGCGGCAACTGGATGACCTGGTTCCCCCACCTTGCAGTGGTGCTTATCGTCCATACATACCATCGTGGAGTACTCTCGAAACTTGACAGCAAGCTCTTTCAGGTATCGAAATACTGCCGACGCATAATGACAGTCCATGTGCGTTTTCCTGAGCTGTCTACTTTGAACTTGAAATTTTACTTTCAAATTCCCTGTATACTGTATAGAGGCATATGAAGAGGGGTTCTTTGGTGCGAACTGCAACCGCAGCCACTGTTCTGAGGGAATTGGAGTGTCTGGGGGACAGGTGAGTTTGACTTGTTCCAGAAGGTCGGGTACCGAAATCGCTTGAGCCAAGTGGGTGAATACATCATGGCGGCGATCATCTACAGCAGTTTCAACAACATTTTCTAGATATTCCTTCGATTTGTCGAAAAAGATAGAATATTTCTTCGGTTGTCCACTGTTGTGCTCCCTCAAATCAGTCAAAATGTCAGGATCTTGCATGTCAAAAGCCTGTTGTACTCGAAGATCTACCTCTCTCATATTGGACGTATCTGCTGCACTAGAGTCTCCGGACAGATGTTTGTATATGTATCTTGCTTCCTTTGTCTGGACATTGCATATGAGAGAAGCTTTTTGCATAAAAGCTCGTCTCATAGCACGGGTATGGTATGTTGGTAGCTCCTTGTTAAGCGACTGTACAAGTTCAGCATTTTTGTTGAGTACCTCACTTTCCGATTTGATACCACCAACACGCCAAATGAAATTGTGAGAACCAAGATTGTTACCTGCCGAAAATTTAAGGTGCATGCACTTGTAGGGAATTCCCGACTTCAGGTTATCAATATAGTATCGCCGTAGACGTGTGTTTGGTGGAGTGTACTCGTCCACGCAGACTGGTACGAAATTGTCGACTTTTGACACATGATCAACTAAAGACTTGTACCTCGATGAAACACCTGGCTTCACAATATACTTTGGGTATATTATTTCAAGAGACTGGCTTTCGTCGGCTGTTCTGACAGGAAACATCATTTTCCTATTTTCACTTGCCCTCTTGGCACTGTCAATGAGATAGTCGTGGTATCCATGGAATATTTCTGACAGATTCACAGTTGCTGTTTTTATTGGTAGCCACATTGGTCCATCTATCCAGGGCTGCTCAAGGCTGTGGTCAAGGCTGACCGCATGTGCCATCAAAGATGCCTGGTCAATTGTTGGTTTTTTAGCTCACCTGGTCCGAAGGACCAAGGTGAGCTTATGCCATACCGTGGCGTCCGGCGTCCGTCGTCCGTCGTCCGTCGTCCGTCGTCCGTCCGTCCGTCGTCCGTCCGTCCGTCCGTCCGTCAACAATCGACTTCTTCTCCATAACCGCTGGTCGGATTTCAACAAAATTTGACTGGTAGTATCCTTATGGGCTACTAACTGAAAATTGTACAAATGATGGGGCTGACCCCCCGGGGGCCTGAGGGGCGGGGTCAAAAGGGGTCAATTTGGCTATTTCCATATAAACGACTTCTTCTCTGAAACCAAGCATGGGATAGCACCCATAATGCAATGGTAGCATCCTTATAGGGTGGGGATTCAAAATTGTACAAATGATGGGGCTGACCCCCGGGGGGCCTGAGGGGCGGGGTCAAAAGGGGTCAATTTGGCTATTTCCATATAAACGACTTCTTCTCTGAAACCAAGCATGGGATAGCACCCATAATGCAATGGTAGCATCCTTATAGGGTGGGGATTCAAAATTGTACAAATGATGGGGCTGACCCCCAGGGGGCCTGAGGGGCGGGGTCAAAAGGGGCCAATTTGGCTATTTCCATATAAACGACTTCTTCTCTGAAACTAAGCATGGTATAGCACCCATAATGCAATGGTAGCATCTTTATAGGGTGGGGATTCAAAATTGTGCAAATGATGGGGCTGACCCCCAGGGGGCCTGAGGGGCGGGGTCGAAAGTGGCCAATTTGGCTATTTCCATATAAACGACTTCTTCTCTGAAACTAAGCACGGTATAGCACCCATAATACAATGGTAGTATCCTTATAGTGTGGGGATTCAAAATTGTGCAAATGATAGGGCTGACCCCCCGGGGGCCTGAGGGGCGGGGTCAAAAGTGGTCAATTTCCATATAAATGACTTTTTCTCTGCAACTTAACATGGGATTACGCTCATAATGCAATGGTTACATCCTTATAGGGTTTGGATTCAAAATTTTGCAAATGATGGGGCTGACCCCCCGGGGGCCTGAAGGGTGGGGTCAAAAGGGGTCAATTTAGCTATTTCCATATAAACGACTTCTTCTCTGCAACTAAGAATGGAAGAGCACTTATAATGCAATGGTAGCATCCTTATAGGGTTGGGATTTGAAATTGTACAAATGATAGGGCTGACCCCCGGGGCCTTAGACGGCAATAGATGCGAGGTCAAAAGGTCAATTAGGCTACTATTTTCATATAAATTACTTTGTCTCTGAACCTATGTATTGGATAGCATATTTGTATGGTATCAATAGCATCATTGTATGGTTGTGATTCAAAATTAAACTTTGGGAGTCAATTTGCTTATTTTTCTAATTGTCAGAGTCTTGTGATAATTACTAACAAAAAACCAGGTGAGCGATACAGGCCCTCTGGGCCTCTTGTTATGATGGTGGTTTTCAGGGACATTGAATCCAGTAAGGTGTTCGAATAACATAGGAATATGGAAACTTCTCTCCTCGAGTTTATTCAAATGTGGGCTGATAAACCAAATACTGTTAGTAATAGCATGGATGAAATTCATCCCTAGGTTCATACCTTGAGGGGTGAATCCAAGCTGAGCTTTCTGCAGCATTGCCAACACCTTGTTAAATACAACACGTTTGTTGTTGACAACGGGGGTATCCTCGGGGTAGGGCTCCGGTAATGACAGTTTCCGAGCGGCCGCGAAAAGCACATCAAAAGCATTTCGTTTACATTTCCCACTATCGCCCGTTTCGTCATGATCACGGTTTTCAGGTTTCGTTTGGGTGCATGCACCATCAATAATGTCATATCGGATGTAACGGCCGAATGCTGTGACAGTCTCCCCAACCTTCATGTTCATCATTACTTGATCGAATCCAGACACTTTGCTCTGACCGATTGACGCCGTCATTTTGTTCAGCAGCAGTTTCTCGGGAAAAGTCCAATCTTGGGGTCCTAATGTGCCCTCCTTCAATGATTGGAACAGTTCCGTCAAAGTACAAGCATCGGAGAATCCACCGATAATGTTCCATGGTAGTACGACCGTGGAACCGTGCCGAATGTGCACAGATACCAGCGACATTATCACACGACTCGTATCACAATGTCGTGTTTTGCATATCACTTTGGCGCTTGGAACATTCATTCACTACGATTGCAGACAAACGTTTAAAAGATGTGCCGTCTAAAACTGCTAAAAAAGCAGGAGACGGACACTTTTTTACGGGAGCAACCTCGTGCGTTTGCCAATCAAGATCACGTTGGCGCTTGGAATACTCGTAGTGTGAATGCAGACAAGCGTTTTTAAGATGTGCTGTCTAAAATCGTACAAAAAAACGGATGCGGACACTTTTTTCCGGAATTTTGGTCCGCGCATACATTTTTTTTTTTTTTTACTTTTGCAATAAAATCGGCAATGCGGGGCTTAAAAATGATATGCGCGCGGGCCTGAGAACCAACTAATTAATTTTTTTTGGCCTTATGTTACAAGCAATCTGACTGGTGTAATGTTATGTTACATGTAATCTGATTGGTGGAACTTTTGATACTTTTGATAATTTTGTTATTACCCACATCCTATTTGGTTTGAAATAAAAACCATGTGTCTTTACTCTCTGATATGTTGCTTGAACATGTTTAATTTTAATATGTAAGATTTTAGCATATTTTTTTTGTACATTGTTGTTAGCCTTATATAGATAGATCATTTTATTAAACTGAAGCACTAAACTTAGAAATTTACAATGTTTTGTTAGATCATGTTTAATTTGATTTCAGATAAAACTACCAGGTTACATGAGTGAGATATAAAATTGTACATTTGTAACGATTGTATATAGACACTATACTCCACAGGGCATAGGAGGAAATGTACACAGTCTCAAGTTTGTAATATCAATAATTTACATGTAGTTTTAACAGTCCATGGGAGATATGGACACTACTATAAAAAAAACCCTTGATGTTCTTTTTTTAGACAGATTTTACGAGTCGGTGGGAATCTTTGATTTGTTATAATGTATTAGTACCCATGTTCTCCTCCATCTTAACTGCTGAATATTTGTAGTAGATTTTGTTTGTAGACATTTTTGTTCACTTGGACATAATAACCTGTTCAGCTGATAATGTATGTGAAGTATTGTGTGTTAGTTGTCAGCTGGATCGTCCGTCCACCTTCTACTCCCTATCATCATTCATCTCATAAATATTCATGATGCATCATTTACATATGGATGACTATGCATGAATATTCATAAGTCCACCTTCTACTTCCTATCATCATTCATCTCATAAATATTCATGATGCATCATTTACATATGGATGACTATGCATGAATATTCATAAGTCCACCTTCTACTCCCTATCATCATTCACAGAGCTAGAGGACATCAAAGGCCCAATACCTTTTCGAAACAGAAATTAAAAGTTTCTTAAAGATGCTCCACCACCAACAGATCATAAACGATACCCATCATATGAACAATAACTCATGTTTAATCATGTATGTATGTGTCTGATTCACACTAGAGTACATATAAAATAATTTATTTTTCTCTTGGTGCATGACTGCATGTGCAATTAGTATTTCATTCAATGTAGGATATAGTGGTGTGAATTTTTTTCGGGACGCAAATAATTATTTTTAATATTTTCATATTGAAGTAAAATGAGAAGCTCAAATTTTTCAATAGGGGTAATGTTGTTAAGTAAGTAACTTTTGTAACTGAAGAAAAGTACTGATTCCTCTACTCCGGTTTTTGATAGAGAAAAAATACCATTTGTCAGGGGTGTAGCATCTTTAACCAATGATAACATAATAACATTGTAATTGATGGGCTAAAGTAGGTGACAACATGAAACAAATGCAAACATTCCCTGCTCTGTCTATGTTAAAGGTGAAAGTCAACTGATGTTCAGTGATCAGGACAACGACAGGAAACATTAAACATTAAGAAAATTACAATTTTATTTATTTTAATTAAATTGTGCAGAGGTCGATGATAAATGTATTATCTATAAATTATCAATTTCGTTTTACGTTTCCATTTTTGAAAATTAAAAAGCTGTTTCGGAAAGGTATACAAGTTGGCCTTTAAAGCGACCCTGTTGGCATTTTAAAAGATTGCGAGATTTCGGACGTTGATGTGTCTGAATAGCTTTTAATTCATCCATCAGTAAATCTGAAGACATTAAATATTTTTTGTAATCAGAAATTCTTCACAAAACAAAGGCTATGTCATAAATATTCATGTTGCACCATGTACATATGGATGACTATGCATGAATATTCATAAGTGGGATTATAGTTCATTTGTAATATATCAGGCAGCTATTTGATAAGTTTAATACGGGACCGTTGAATATATTCACTTCTAAATTTCAGGAGTTACTGGGTTATCATATTATCATGGGAAGTGGTTTTACCCTTATGAATATTCATTTACTATTTGTTATTCATTCATGCATATTAGGGTTATTCAATGAATAGGGCTGTTGTGGAAGTCTTTAGTTTCATTATCCTTGTCTAGGTCACATCTAAATCATTGTTCCTGTAATGAATATTCATCGCTTGTGGAATTGTCATTTAATGAATATTCATGATTGAAAAAAAATATTGCTTGAGAAATTATCATTTGATGTATATTCATAATTTGGGAATGTATGCAATCATGAAGTTTTAATGTTTTTACATAGATATGATTTTAGAGTTAAACACTGATCATATATATATAATATACTTCCTGTATCTTGTATTGTTTTTGAGCATTTATCATCTTAAGTGCTTTAAATAAATCTTTCCTCTGAAGTTTTTTGGTTTGTGAATGGTTTATATCATAAACAGTATCAAAAAATTTATGCATCTTTAAAACTTAGACACCTTAACCACTCAGCCACACTGACCCAGAGGTGGAGGACTAGTGGTAGAATGTCGGACACCTTAACCACTCAGCCACTGAGTCAGAGGTGGAGGACTAGTGGTAGAATGTCAAGACACCTTGATCACTCAGCAACTGTGACCCAGAAGTGGAGGGCTAGTGGCAGAATGTCAGACACCTTAACCATTTGGCCTCTGTAACCGAGAGGTGGAGGGCTAGTGGTAGAATGTCAGACATCTTAACCACTCAGCCGCTGTTACCCAGAAGTGGAAGGCTAGTGGTAGAATGTCAGACATCCTAACCACTCAGCCGCTGTTACCCAGAAGTGGAAGGCTAGTGGTAGAATGTCAGACACCTTAACCACTCAGCCACTGTTACCCAGAAGTGGAAGGCTAGTGATAGAATGTCAGGCACCTTAACCACTCCGCCACTGTAACCCAGAGGTGGAGGGCTAGTGGTAGAATGTCAGACACCTTAACCACTCAGCCACTGTGACCCAGAGGTGGAGGGCTAGTGGTAGATGTCAGACACCTTAACCACTCAGCCACTGTGACCTAGAGGTGGAGGACTAGTGGTTGAATGTCAGACATCTTAACCACTCGGCCACTTTGACCCAGAGGTGGAGGGCTAGTGGTAGATTTCAGACACCTTAACCACTCGGCCACTGTTACCCAGAAGTGGAAGGCTAGTGATAGATGTCAGACACCTTAACCACTCAGCCACTGTTACCCAGAAGTGGAAGGCTAGTGGTAGATGTCAGACACATTAACAACTCAGCCACTGTAACCAAGAGGTGGTAGAAGTCAGACACCTTAACCACTCGGCCACTGTTACCCAGAAGTGGTAGAAGTCAGACACCTTAACCACTCGGCCACTGTTACCCAGAAGTGGAAGGCTAGTGGTAGATGTCAGACACATTAACCACTCGGCCACTGCCCCTAACTATAGTTGAAGCATTAGTCACCCATGTGAAGAAAAACAGGAAATGTTTAGAACCGTATCTGTAACTGACATATTCTAATGTTATTTGTACAAATTTCAGTGAAACAGGAAATCTATTGAAGTGACACTTTTAACAAGGAAGTTTGATAATCAAAAACCAAATGTACCATAGCATACTGACGATATTAGATATATTAGTATTGGGTTCAGCATTATCAGATTCTCATTTGTTTATACATAGCCATTCTGTGTTTTTTTTCTCACTTCTTTTCATTCACTTATAAGCCCTATTCCCGTTTGTGAAATGTTTTAAAGTCATGAGTATATATAATAACCTGCTATAACGGTAATAATAACTGATTATAACAGTAATAATAACTGGTTATAACGGTAATAATAACTGTCTATAACAGTAATAATAACTGGCTATAACAGTAATAATAACTGGTTATAACGGTAATAATAACTGTCTATAACAGTAATAATAACTGCTATAGCGGTAATAATAACTGGTTATAACAGTAATAATAACTGATTATAACGGTAATAATAACTGGCTATAACAGTAATAATAACTGATTATAACAGTAATAATAACTGCTATAGCGGTAATAATAACTGCTATAGCGGTAATAATAACTGGCTATAACAGTAATAATAACTGGCTACAACGATAATAATAACTGGTTATAACGGTAATAATAACTGGCTATAACAGTAATAATAACTGATTATAACAGTAATAATAACTGGTTATAACAGTAATAATAACTGATTATAACAGTAATAATAACTGGTTATAACGGTAATGATAACTGGTTATAAGAGTAATAATAACTGATTATAACAGTAATAATAACTGGCTATAACAGTAATAATAACTGGTTATAACAGTAATAATAACTGGATATAACAGTAATAATAACTGGCTATAACAGTTATAATAACTGGTTATAACAGTAATAATAACTGATTATAACGGTAATAATAACTGGTTATAACAGTAATAATAACTGGCTTTAATAGTAATAATAACTGGTTATAGCAGTAATAATAACTGATTATAACGGTAATAATAACTGGTTATAACAGTAATAATAACTGGCTATAACGGTAATAAAAACTGGTTATAACAGTAATAATAACTGATTATAACGGTAATAATAACTGGCTAAAACGGTAATAATAACTGGTTATAACGGAAATAATGACTGGTTATAACGTTAATAATAACTGGTTATAACGGTAATAATGACTGGTTATAACATTAATAATAACTGGCTATAACAGTAATAATAACGGTAATAAAAACTGGTTATAACAGTAATAATAACTGATTATAACGGTAATAATAACTGGCTAAAACGGTAATAATAACTGGTTATAACGGTAATAATGACTGGTTATAACGGTAATAATAACTGATTATAACAGTAATAATAACTGGTTATAACAGTAATAATAACTGATTATAACAGTAATAATAACTGCTATAGCGGTAATAATAACTGGTTATAACGGTATAAATAACTGGTTATAACGGTAATAATAACTGGCTACAACGATAATAATAACTGGTTATAACAGTAATAATAACTAGCTATAACAGTAATAATAACTGTCTATAACACAATAATAACTGGTTATAACGGTAATAATAACTGGTTATAACGGTAATAATAACTAGCTATAACGATAATAATAACTGGCTTTAACAGTAATGATAACTGGTTATAGCGGTAATAATAACTGGTTATAACGGTAATAATAACTGGTTATAACGGTAATAATAACTGGTTATAACGGTAATAATAACTAGCTATAACAGTAATAACAACTAGCTGTAACGGTAATAATAACTGTCTATAACAGTAATAATAACTGGTTATAACGGTAATAATAACTGGTTATAACAGTAATAATAACTGGTTATAACGGTAATAATAACAGGTTATAACGGTAATAATAACTGGTTATAGCTTAAATAATAACTGGCTATAACAGTAATACTAACTGGTTATAACGGTAATCATAACTGGCTATAACGGTAATAATAACTGGTTATAGCGATAATAATAACTGTATATAACAGTAATAATAACTAGCTATAACGGTAATAATAACTGGTTATAACAGTAATAATAACTAGCTATAAAGGCAATAATAACTAGCTACAACGGTAATAATAACTGGTTATAACAGTAATAATAACTGGTTATAACAGTAATAATAACTGGTTATAACGGTAATAATAACTGGATATAACAGTAATAATAACTAGCTATAACAGTAATAACAACTAGCTATAACGGTTATAATAACTGGTTATAACAGTTATAATAACTGGTTATAACAGTAATAATAACTGGTTATAACAGTAATAATAACTAGCTATAACGGTAATAATAACTGGATATAACGGTAATAATAACAGGTTATAATAGTAATAATAACTGGTTATAACAGTAATTATTATATGACTGGTGCTTTTGCTGTATTTTGATTGGTCAATACGTTTCTCAGAAGTATTCATCAACTGCGATATCAACCCCGAAATCGGCGGCAAAAAGCACGCGAGGTTACTGGACTCAGTCCAGATACCTCTCGCGAGTCCAGTAACCTGTGTCAAAAATAGATCGAGGAAAACTCCCTTGAAATGTGACGTCATAATCACTTTTGACGTCAAGTCGTACCCAAATATAGCGTAACAGGAAATTCTCTCATTCAATGACATCGGGATAATCTATTGTGACGTCAATATTATAGTCGGCAGCATATATGGCGGAAGGCAGCAAGTTTACTGCGATCAACGGTGACAACTGCAAACTCCAATTTATGGAAAACGTTCAAGAATGCCAGACGGGCTGCAGTTTATACAATATTCCAGTTCTACCAGTCTAAACCGTTAGCAAGAAGCATTTGGATATTTACCATATACTACATGTTATTGCTTTTGTAAACAGAAAGTTTGCAAATATCATCTTGTTTTTTGTAGATTTTAAAAGTCTTTTTGAAGAGCCGGGTTAATATCATGTAAGTGTCATATAATAAAACAGTTATCGACCTATTTTCAGGTGGATACGGTGAGTTATCAACCCTCGAAAATGATATAACCCTCGGCCTCCGGCCTCGGGATATATCACTTACTCGGGTTGATAACTCACCGTATCCACCTGAAAATAGGTCGATAATTGTATTTATTATATGACTGGTGCTTTTGCTGTATTTTGATTGGCCAATACGTTTCTCAGAAGTATTCATCAACTGCGATATCAACCCCGAAATCGGCGGCAAAAAGCACGCGAGGTTACTGGACTCAGTCCAGATACTTCTCGCGAGTCCAGTAACCTGTGTCAAAAATAGATCGAGGAAAACTCCCTTGAAATGTGACGTCATAATCACTTTTTACGTCAAGTCGTACCCAAATATAGCGTAACAGGAGTCTCCCTCATTCAATGACGTCGGGATAATCTATTGTGACGTCAATATTATAGTCGGCAACATATATGGCGGAAGGCAGCAAGTTTACTGCGATCAACGGTGACAACTGCAAACTTCAATTTATGGAAAACGTTCAAGAATGCCAGACGGGCTGTAGTTGATACAATATTCCAGTTCTACCAGTCTAAACCGTTAGCAAGAAGCATTTGGATATATATATATCTACCATATACTTTATGTAATTGCTTTTGTAAACAGAAAGTTTGTAAATATCATCTTGGGTTTTTTTTTGTAGATTTTAAAGTCTTTTTGAAGAGCCGGGTTAATATCATGTAAGTGTCATATAATAAAACAGTTATCGACCTATTTTCAGGTGGATACGGTGAGTTATCAACCCTCAAAAATGATATAACCCTCGGCCTCCGGCCTCGGGATATATCACTTACTCGGGTTGATAACTCACCGTATCCACCTGAAAATAGGTCGATAATTGTATAAACAGTAATAATAACTGGCTATAACGGTAATAATAACTGGCTTTAACAGTAATAAAAACTGGTTATAGCGGTAATAATAACTGGCTATAACGGTAATAATAACTGGTTATAACGGTAATAATAACTGGTTATAACAGTAATAATAACTGGTTATAACGGTAATAATAATATTGGAAAAAAGAAATGTAACCAAATATAATTTGTGACTTACTTTAATAAAGTTTTCTATTGATAAAAAATATAAAATGAGTATTTTGATACAGATATTAAAACAAAAATGAAAGGGCCCTTTACCACTCACCTGGCTAATTCACTAATACATATGACAACAATTCTCATGTAACAAAATTTTCTTTCGAACTCTGACACAACATAGCCAAAATGTGGTCAAATTGTAACCAGTGGTTTTCGAGAAGTTGAATTTGTGAATTGATGGACGATAAATGCCGGATGCAACAATATCGCATATTATAAGCTCACGTTCGATGGGCATTTGAGCTAAAACCATGATCACTTCCTCAGCAGAAACCTCCATATAAAGTATACACCTCACCTTATATTACAGAGAGAGAGAAAGAGAGAGAGAGGGAGGGAGAGAGACAGAGACAGAGACGGAGAGAGAGAAAGAGACGCCCATCTTCAAAATCATACAATGTAACCATTATTCGATTCTTTTGATATACATCAAACTACCTGCTACATCAATTGCCACACACAGAACCTTCAGTTTTGTTATAACATACCCCAGGGGTTGATATAATGACAGTGATAGTAACCTCTAGGATATCGAGGAAGCACTGGTAGAACGTGAGAAGTTCAAGGTGGCGGCCATCTTGGATTTTAGATATATCCTATAATAACGGCACCGAAGGGTGTTTCTGACCGAATTTAGTTGCAATCCATGTAGAAGTTTAGGACTAGTAGCGATTTAAACGAAATGTTGACGGACGGACGACGCCACGTCATGGCACCAGTTCAAATACCCTTTGGGCCAGGTGACGAAATGCAATAGTGATAAATGAACATATAAATAATTTAAAGATTTCAAGTCTAGAAATACAATTACAGTTGGACAAATATTATGTATCTTTTATAAAGTTGAATCTCAATGGGTAATTTATATAAACTCTAGTATTTACTGTTAAATATATTTTGTATGAAAATAGACCAAATGTTAAACAATAGGAAAATAGTGCATACAAGTACAAGCAATTTACATCTATAATTAAGTTCTCTTCGTTTTCATACTAAGTCTGACTTTCTGATTGGCCAATTCTCTTTTGTTCATATTTGTATGAAAAATAATCCGAAAATGGCGCGAAAACACAATATTATCATGACATCACAGTAGCGACATTGGCGCTGCGTATTGATTTGGAAAAATAACTCCTTGAAAAATCAATGGAATTGTACATTTATGCATTTGATAAATTAGTCTGTTTGTCACATTTTTTTATTTCACCAGATTATGAAAAAACTTTCTTTGTGAGTATCCACTCCGCAGATTATCACACAGTTTGCAAAAAATAAAATGTTCATACCTCTATGAAATAAAAAAAAGTGAAATAAATGCTTAAAGGCCCACTACCTTTCCGAAATGGCTTTTATTTTTTTAAATGGGAATGTAAAAAAAAGATCAATACTTTTGTACCATAATGAGATAAACACAGATAATTTTAACTTAACGTTAATACTACACTCATCATCACCTTCTGAAAATTAAAAAAAAAAGTTAATTTTCATAACGCGGGTCGTCTTACGTTTCCCGCCATCGTCCTGAATACCGCGCGGTAGTTGACTATCACTTCGCCAGACGGCAAAACAGCAAAATGACTCTCCACTGTTATCATATATTACGCAGGAAATCTTAAATATGTTTGGTATTGTTACCTCAGCTTAGGCGAAAAATATGTATTTTCTTATGTTATTAATGTTTTTAAGAAACTTTTGATTTTATTTCGGAAAGGTAGTGGGCCTTTCAGTTAAAACAACAGGAAAATTAATGTGACTAGAAAGATACACTTTTACCTAATTTTTATATAGAAAAACAAAATATGTATAAATATCCATTTGAAACGTTTGATGCATACTAAACTAAGTTTGATCACATACACACCACGTTTACTCATCCTCAATCATTTTAGATAATATTACAATTGATATATCTATTGTCTTAGTAAAACTGTTGACGTGTCAAGTGTCCAATAAACAATACTGACATATCTATTGTCACATAATACTGACGTATATATTGTCACATAATACCGACATGTTTATCCCCACTGACTTATCCAATGTCTCACTCACAAATAATATTGACATCTATATACATAATGAAGTTTCATTAAAAGTATTAACTAGTTAATTCTGACATTTCTTCATCCTCGATACTCCAGGGGTTCCGATCACTTCCGATCTCTACACCCCTGGGCCATCCTCGATACTCGAGGAGTTCTTATCACTTACAATCTCTACACCCCTGGACTATCTCATAGTAAAACCGGAGGCAACATAACAGAACAGATAACTTAGTTCTGTGAAGTACATCAAAAGAGCTGTATAACGGTACACTGTGGTTGACTGTGTGGCTTTGATGTTAGGCGTCACTATAGTCCATGATATAGTCCGTGGGTATAGAGATCGTAAGTGATCGGAACCCCTAGATTATCAAGAATGCCCCTGGACTATCCCATAGTAAAACTGAAGGCAGCAAAGGGGAACAAATCTAAACCAATCACAGGCCAGTAAAAATGTCCTGTGAAGACTTCAGAGAGAGCGGCGCCCAACTTCAAAGCCACACAGTCAACCACAGTGTACCGATATACTCTTTTGATGTTCATCAAAGGACTAAATTACCTGTTCTGCTGCCTCCATTAGTCCAGGGGTGTAGAAATCGTAAGTGATAGGAACCTCTGGGGTTTATAGGATGA
Organism: Argopecten irradians irradians; assembly: GCA_004382745.1. Taxonomy (NCBI): domain Eukaryota; kingdom Metazoa; phylum Mollusca; class Bivalvia; order Pectinida; family Pectinidae; genus Argopecten; species Argopecten irradians. Next base: position 1,175,535 of record SAYR01029704.1, read on the forward strand.
CCTTTCTACGATTGTGAGTATGAAATATTTAGTGGTAGAAGGTCAGGCACTTTAACTACTCATTAACTGTGACCGAAATGTGGAGGACTAGTGGTAGAATGTCAGACAACCTAGTCACTCAGCCACTGGGACCCAGAGGTGGAGGGAGCAGACACCTTAATCACTCAGCCACTGTGACCCAGAGTTGGAAGGCTAGTGGTAAAATGTCAGACACCCTAACTACTCAGTCACTGTGACTGAAATGTGGAGTGCTGGTGGTAGATTGTTGGACACCTTAACCACTCAGCCACTGAGACCGAAATGTGGAGTGCTGGTGGTAGATTGTAAGACACCTTTACGGTGTGGTAGAAAGGTCGAGGGCTAAATGTAGAATGCCAAATACCTTTAGTGCAGCCGGAAGATGGATGACAAGAGGTAGAATGTCAGAAATATTTACAGTGTGAACGAAAGCCGGACAATAGGTAGAATGTCACACACCTTAACCACTCAGCCAGCATGGCGAAAAGGTGTGAACAAATTGATATATCATGTGTTTCCTTGTAGTTAGCTTTTGGACACACAAATATAAACTGATCTAGGATATGTCATCTTGGTGGTCCCCTATGAGATGTGTCATTCCGTAATAACAGGCCCACTCTTGGAGAAGTCCACCAGAGCGTACTGAGTTCTATCCTCGGCCCCGTGAATCACACCTCTGTTCTGTCCAGGTTGCTGTTTGATCTCCACATCAATGTAAATGAGGCCATCCTGGTTCACAGTCTGCAACATTAATACATAATATTACACATAAATTAGGGCATATTTATTAACAGTCGGCATAATCAATACATATATTACATGTAAATAAGGGAATATTGGTTTACAGTCGGCAACATTATTACATATAAATTAGGACAAATTTGTTAACAGTCGGCATAATTAATACAGAATATTACATGTAAATAAGGGAGGGGATGGGTGTTACAATTAGGTACACAGCAGATAAAGGTTGCTGGGCTAGCAGTGTTTTCTAGGGCTAGGAATGATTAATGAGTTTTAGGTCTAACCCCAAACTGTCTGGGACTAGGAATAATTAATGAGTTTTTGGTCTAACCCCAAACTGGTTGATACGATAGGCGTATAATGTATCTAAATGTCCCCCACCATACTTATATCCAAATTTTAAGTGTAGTTTGGGTCTAGTTTAGATACGGTTCTGGGGATAGGGAACATGCAAAGGGTATATAGGGATCAAGTAGGATAGTTCTGGAAGTTAAGAGTTGGAAGTTCTCGGGAGACGTTGGAGACGAGAGTTAGAGTTGAGAGTTGGATGTTTTGGGAAGAAGTTGGAGACGAGAGTTAGAGTTGAGAATTGGATGTTTTGGGGAGAAGTTGGAGACGAGAGTTAGAGTTGAGAATTGGAAGTTTTGGGGAAACATTGGAGACGAGAGTTAGAGTTGAGATTTGGAAGTTTTGGGGAGAAGTTGGAGACGAGACTGAGAGTTGAGAGTTGGACGTTTTGGTAAGAAGTTTGAGACGAGAGTTGAAAGTTGAGAGTTGGAAGGTTTGGGGAGACGCTGGAGACAAGATTTATAGTTGAGAGTTGGAAGTTTGGTGAGAAGTTGGAGTCGAGAGCTATAGTTGAGAGTTGGAAGTTTTGGGGAGAAGTTGGAGTCGAGAGTTAGAGTTTAGAGTTGGAAGTTTTTTGGAGAAGTTGGAGACGAGAGTTAGAGTTGAGAGTTGGAAGTTTTGGGGAGACGTTGGAGACGAGAGTTAGAGTTGAGAGTTGGAAGTTTTGGGGAGACGGGGGAGACTTTGGAGACGAGACTTAGAGTTGAGAGTTGGAGGTTTTTGGGAGACGTTGGAGACGAGAGTTAGAGTTGAGAAGAAAGTTATAGTTGAGGTTTTACTAAAACCTAAAACTAAAAATAGACTCACACCTTACCAATAAAAAAGATACACCCCTAAATAATGAAATGGACTGAACTACTTAAAAAAGAAACACCCCTAAATAATGGAATAGACTGAAACCTTTACGACAACAAGAAACACCCCTAAATAATGAAATAGACTGAACCCTTTATGATAAAAAAGACACTCCCTAGATAATGAAATAGACTTACCCGTGAAGGTCCTGCATTTGACGCTGGTTGTCTTGAGTTGGACAGTTCGCTGTTCTCATAAATCATTTCCTCATGGCCTTTAAACAGACAATAAAATGTATTTATAAAACAATATTTCACTGCATGTACATGTAGTTTCCTCTATGCACGTAAATTTTATTATCTTGTCTTTCAAAATTTTGTCTATTTTTTCACAAAATCGTCTGATGATGTCACAATTACAGCTTTACCTTTGGGAGGTTTCGATACTACGGCATATTCATCTGTCGGAGATGTAGTGCTATTTATAACTTTCGCAGCACCACCTGATGGAAACAGAGATCACCAGAATAATTTAATTAACGTCAGGGGTTAATCAACAAGATCAAAAATAACAACTACATCAGAATAAATTAATCAACGTCAGTGATTAATCAACAAGATAAAATAACAACTATATCAGAATAAATCAATTAACGTCAGAGGTTAATCAACCAGGCCCCGATTTCTCGAAACAAATTTAAGTCAAAAACTGTCATAAATTTTCATAAGGAGAAAAACTTAAGTTTTGACTAAAGACTGCACTTAAGTTTCGAGAAATCGGGGCCAGATCAAAAATATATTTACATTAAAAACAGTTTAATTAACTCCATGGGTCATCCAACAAAATCAAAAATATATTTACAATAAAACAATCTAATTAACTTTGTGGGTTATCCAACAAAATAAAAAATAATACCATCTACACCAAAATAGCTTAATTAACCACATGGGGTAACCACCAAGATAAGATATAATATTTAATCAACACGATAAAAATAACACCTAATCAGAATAGTTCATTTATCGTCGTGAACAAGATAAGAAAAAATGTTTGATATAGATCTTGAGTCATACCTTTCTTTGGTTTTGATACAACAGCATACTCTTCACTGGGACCTGCTATTTCAACGTGGTTTCTGGCAGCAGAACCACCTGCTGGTAAAACGACAATATCAAAAATCTAGAAACTGAGATTTATCGTCACCGCCACGTTACCCATACTGTTAGGGGGTAGATTTCTGTCACAAACTAAGGTTTATCGTCACCGCCATGTTACCCATACTGTTAGGGGGTAGATGTTTGTCACAAACTGAGTTTTATCATCACCGCCATATTACCCATACTGTTAGGGGGTAGATGTCTGTCACAAACTGAGATTTATTGTCATCGCCATGTTACGCATACTGTTAGGGGGTAGATGTCTGTCACAAACTGAAGTTTATCCTCACCGACATGTTACCCATACTGTTAGGGGGTAGATGTCTGTCACAAACTGAGGATTATCATCACCGCCATATTACCCATACTGTTAGAGGGTAGATGTCTGTCACAAACTGAAGTTTATCCTCAACGACATGTTACCCATACTGTTAGGGGGTAGATGTCTGTCACAAACTGAGGATTATCATCACCGCCATATTACCCATACTGTTAGAGGATAGATATCTGTCACAAACTGAGATTTATCGTCACCGCCATGTTACCCATACTGTTAGGGGGTAGATGTCTGTCACAAACTGAGGTTTATTGTCACCGACATGTTACCCATACTGTTAGGGGGTAGATGTCTGTCACAAACTGAGTTTTATTGTCACCGCCATGTTACCCATACTGTTGGGGAGTAGATGTCTGTCACAAACTGAGGTTTATTTCACTGCCCATGTTACCCCAATACTGTTAAGGGGGTAGATGTCTTTCACAAACCTGAAGGTTTATCATTCATCCGCCCAATGTTACCCATACTGTTAGAGGTAGATGTCCTGTCACCAAACTGAGGTTTATTGTCACCGCCATGTATACCCATACTGTTAGGGGGTATGATGTCTGTCACAAAACTGAGGTTTATCATCAATCGCCATGTACCCATACTGTTAGAGGGTAGATTCTGTCACAAAACTGAGGTTATTGTCACCGCCATGGTTACCCATACTATTAGGGCGGGGTAGATGTCTGTCACAAACTGAGTTTATCATCACACGCCATGTTAACCATACTGTTAGGGGGTAGATGTCTGTCACAAACTGAGGTTATTGTCGCTTGCCATGTTACCCATACTGTTAGGGGTAGATGTTCTGTCACAAACTGAGGTTTATTTGTCGTGCCATGTTACCCATACTGTTAGGGGGGTAGATGTCTGTCACAAACTTGAGGTTTAATCGTCACCGCCATGTTACCCATACTTTTAGGGGTTAGCAGGTGATCTGTCACAACAAACTTAGGCGTATTTAAACCACACGCATATTTACCCTATACTGTTTAGCAGGGGTATGATGTCTGTCCCAAAACTGAAGGTTTATTGTTTCCACGCTGCCCTCATGTTATCGTATACTGTTAGCGGGGTAGATGTCTATCACAAACTTTGAAAGTTTGTTGTCACCGCCCATGTTTACCTAACTGTTAGGGGGGTAGATGTCTGTCACAAACTGAGGTTTATTGTCACTGCCATGTTACCCACACTGTTAGGGGGTAGATGTCTGTCACAAACTGAGGTTTATCATCATCGCCATGTTACCCATACTGTTAGAGGGTAGATGTCTGTCACAAACTGAGGTTTATTGTCACCGCCATGTTACCCATACTGTTAGGGGGTAGATGTCTGTCACAAACTGAGGTTTATCATCATCGCCATGTTACCTATATTGTTAGAGGGTAGATGTCTGTCACAAACTGAGGTTTATTGTCACCGCCATGTTACCCATACTATTAGGGGGGTAGATGTCTGTCACAAACTGAGGTTTATCATCACCGCCATGTTAACCATACTGTTAGGGGGTAGATGTCTGTCACAAACTGAGGTTTATCGTCACCGCCATGTTACCCATACTGTTAGGGGGTAGATGTCTGTCACAAACTGAGGTTTATCGTCACCGCCATGTTACCCATACTGTTAGGGGGTAGATGTCTGTCACAAACTGAGGTTTATTGTCACCGCCATGTTACCCATACTGTTAGGGGGTAGATGTCTGTCACAAACTGAGGTTTATTGTCACCGCCATGTTACCCATACTGTTAGGGGGTAGATGTCTGTCACAAACTGAGGTTTATTGTCACCGCCATGTTACCCATACTGTTAGGGGGTAGATGTCTGTCACAAACTGAGGTTTATTGTCACCGCCATGTTACCCATACTGTTAGGGGGTAGATGTCTGTCACAAACTGAGGTTTATTGTCACCGCCATGTTACCCATACTGTTAGGGGGTAGATGTCTGTCACAAACTGAGGTTTATTGTCACCGCCATGTTACCCATACTGTTAGGGGGTAGATGTCTGTCACAAACTGAGGTTTATTGTCACCGCCATGTTACCCATACTGTTAGGGGGTAGATGTCTGTCACAAACTGAGGTTTATTGTCACCGCCATGTTACCCATACTGTTAGGGGGTAGATGTCTGTCACAAACTGAGGTTTATTGTCACCGCCATGTTACCCATACTGTTAGGGGGTAGATGTCTGTCACAAACTGAGGTTTATTGTCACCGCCATGTTACCCATACTGTTAGGGGGTAGATGTCTGTCACAAACTGAGGTTTATTGTCACCGCCATGTTACCCATACTGTTAGGGGGTAGATGTCTGTCACAAACTGAGGTTTATTGTCACCGCCATGTTACCCATACTGTTAGGGGGTAGATGTCTGTCACAAACTGAGGTTTATTGTCACCGCCATGTTACCCATACTGTTAGGGGGTAGATGTCTGTCACAAACTGAGGTTTATTGTCACCGCCATGTTACCCATACTGTTAGGGGGTAGATGTCTGTCACAAACTGAGGTTTATTGTCACCGCCATGTTACCCATACTGTTAGGGGGTAGATGTCTGTCACAAACTGAGGTTTATTGTCACCGCCATGTTACCCATACTGTTAGGGGGTAGATGTCTGTCACAAACTGAGGTTTATTGTCACCGCCATGTTACCCATACTGTTAGGGGGTAGATGTCTGTCACAAACTGAGGTTTATTGTCACCGCCATGTTACCCATACTGTTAGGGGGTAGATGTCTGTCACAAACTGAGGTTTATTGTCACCGCCATGTTACCCATACTGTTAGGGGGTAGATGTCTGTCACAAACTGAGGTTTATTGTCACCGCCATGTTACCTATACTGTTAGGGGGTAGATGTCTGTCACAAACTGAGGTTTATTGTCACCGCCATGTTACCTATACTGTTAGGGGGTAGATGTCTGTCACAAACTGAGGTTTATTGTCACCGCCACGTTACCCATACTGTTAGGGGGTAGATGTCTGTCACAAACTGAGGTTTATTGTCACCGCCATGTTACCTATACTGTTAGGGGGTAGCTGTCTGTCACAAACTGAGATTTATCATCACCGCCATGTTACCCATACTGTTAGGGGGTAGATGTCTGTCACAAACTGAGGTTTATTGTCACCGCCACGTTACCCATACTGTTAGGGGGTAGATGTCTGTCACAAACTGAGGTTTATTGTCACCGACATGTTACCTATACTGTTAGGGGGTAGATGTCTGTCACAAACTGAGGTTTGTTGTCACCGCCATGTTACCCATACTGTTAGGGGATATATGTCTGTCACAAACTAAGGTTTATCGTCACCGCCATGTTACCCATACTGTTAGGGGGTTGATGTCTGTCACAAACTGAGGTTTATTGTCACTGCCATGTTACCCATACTGTTAGGGGGTAGATGTCTGTCACAAACTGAGGTTTATTGTCACCGCCATGTTACCCATACTGTTAGGGGATAGATATCTGTCACAAACTGAGATTTATCGTCACCGCCATGTTACCTATACTGTTAGGGGGTAGATGTCTGTCACAAACTGAGGTTTATTGTCACCGCCATGTTACCCATACTGTTAGGGGGTAGATGTCTGTCACAAACTGAGGTTTATTGTCGCTGCCATGTTACCTATACTGTTAGGGGGTATATGTCTATCACAAACTGAAGTTTATCGTCACCGCCAGGTTACCCATACTGTTAGGGGGTAGATGTCTGTCACAAACTGAGGTTTATTGTCACCGCCATGTTACCCATACTGTTAGGGGGTAGATGTCTGTCACAAACTGAGTTTTATTGTCACCGCCATATTACCCATACTGTTAGGGGGTAGATGTCTGTCACAAACTGAGGTTTATTGTCACCGACATGTTACCCATACTGTTAGGGGGTAGATGTCTGTCACAAACTGAGGTTTATTGTCACCGCCATGTTACCTATACTGTTGGGGGTAGATGTCTGTCACAAACTGAGGTTTATTGTCACCGCCATGTTACCCATACTATTAGGGGGTAGATGTCTGTCACAAACTGAGGTTTATTGTCGCTGCCATGTTACCCATACTGTTAGGGGATAGATGTCTGTCACAAACTGAGGTTTATTGTCACTGCCATGTTACCCATACTGTTAGGGGGTAGATACTTGCCATTCCCCGTTTCCAAACCCATTACATATGACTATTAATATCTCCAAATTCAGTGCTAGTAGTGGATATATTTAATCATTGAGCTGCATTCACCTCAAGTGTACGGATGCCAACTGGACATCAGCAAATTTAATTAAGCTTGCTAACGCTTCATGCTGAATTTGCTGCTGTTTGATTGGCATTCATACTCCCATGATTGCCAACATAATGGAGTTCAACGCTTATATTTACATTTGATCTCATTTTTAAGATAAATTCTAAAGAAATTTTGCATCTATAATGAGTAAAGTGTTCATTATTGTCATATCAAGATGGAACAGCTATTTGAAAAGCCATGTTCCGCGATCGCTTGCACGACAATTGTGACGCCACAATGAAAATGACGTCAAAATAACCGAATGGCAGTGCGTTTGCTAAGGTTACATAGTTTGGCTGCAGTGAAAGTGTAAATACATAAAAATTGAATATGACCATGTGACCTTAGGTTAAATGTTCTGGTGTGACCCTATGATCTTGGGTAAAATGTTATGGTGTGACACTATGACCTTGGGTAGAATGTTCTAGTGTGACCCTATGACTTTGGGTAGAATGTTCAGGTGTGAACCTATGACCTTGGGTTGAATGTTCTAGTGTGACCCTATGACCTTGGATAGAATGTTATAGTGTGACCCTATGACTTTGTGATCCTATGACCTTAAATAGAATGTTCTAGTGTGACCCTATGACCTCGGGTAGAATGTTCTAGTGTGACCCTATGACCTCGGGTAGAATGTTATAGTGTGACCCTATGGCCTCGGGTGGAATGTTCTAGTGTGATCCTATCACCTTAAATAGAATGTTCTAGTGTGACCCTATGACCTCGGGTAGAATGTTCTAGTGTGACCCTATGACTTTGAGTAGAAGGTTCAGGTGTGACCCTATGACCTTGGGTTAAATGTTCTAGTGTGACCCTATGCCCTTGGGTTGAATGTTCTAGTGTGACCCTATGACTTTGATTAGAATGTTCAGGTGTGACCCTATGACTTTAAGTAAAATGTTCTAGTGTGACCCTATGACCTTGGATAGAATGTTCAGGTGTGACCCTATGACCTTGTGATCCTATGACCTTAAATAGAATGTTCTAGTGTAACCCTATGACCTCGGGTAGAATGTTCTAGTGTGACCCTATGACTTTGAGTAGAATGTTCAGGTGTGACTCTATGACCTTGGGTTGAATGTTCTAGTGTGACCCTATGACCTTGGGTAGAATGTTCAGGTGTGAACCTATGACCTTGTGATCCTATGACCTTAAATAGAATGTTATGATGTGACCCTGTGACCTTGGGTAGAATGTTATGATGTGACCCTGTGACCTTGGGTAGAATGTTATGGTGTGACCCTGTGACCTTGGGTAGAATGTTCTAGTGTGACCATATGACCTTGGGTAGAATGTTCAGGTGTGAACATATGACCTTGTGATCCTATGACATTAAATAGAATGTTCTAGTGTGACCCTATGACCTTGTGATCCTATGACCTTAAATAGAATGTTCTAATGTGACCCTATGACATTGGATAGAATGTTCTAGTGTGACCCTATGACCTTGTGATCCTATGACCTTAAATAGAATGTTCTGGTGTGACCATATGACTTTGAGTAGAATGTTCAGGTGTGACCCTATGACCTTGGGAAGAATGTTATGGTGTGACCCTGTGACCTTGGGTAAAATGTTATGGTGTGACACTATGACCTTGGGTAGAATGTTATGGTGTGACCCTGTGACCTTGGGTAGAATGTTCTGGTGTGACCCTATGATCTTGGGTATAATGTTCTAGT